>CAUYPK010031616.1:0-23952 GCA_963574355.1 Loris lydekkerianus | reverse complement strand
TGGGGACTGGTTGTGGTTTGGTCACCAATAAATGGGATGATCTTAGGACTTTTTCCTTTCCTTTTTTTTTAAATTTTTTGAGACAGGGTCTCACTTTGTCGCCCTTGGTAGAGTGCTGTGATGTCAAAGCTCACAGCAACCTCTAGCTCTTAGGCTTAGGTGATTCTCTTGCCTCATCCTCCCCAGTAGCTGGGACTACAGGCACCTGTCAGAACGCCCAGCTATTTTTTGTTGTTGTTGTTGGAGCTTGGCCAGAGCCGGGTTTGAACCTGCCATCCTTGGTATATGGGGCCAGCGCCCTACTCACTGAGCCACAGGTGCCACCCAAAACAACCTGTGTTTTACCACAGTGGATCACATTATATCATTTTTCCTTAATCAAATAGAGGATTAAATTAGTAAGCTAAACAGATAGGCAAGGCAAATGTCAATGTGGAATGGTCTTTGCCCTTTTAAAAATCAGTATTCAAATGGGCAAGGTGGTTGTTTTTATAATTACTCAGTGTGGGTAGCTGAGAGCAGTAGGAAGCTGCCTGTAGATCTTTGATCTTTACTGTGGAATGGTGGGAGATTTGCCAGGGTAGGTTCACATTTCTGACAAAGTGGCTGGGGTCATGCAGTTACATCAGTATTTAGCTTTCAACTCATATTAATAGGTTGTTGAAAGTTCAAGTGAATGTTGTTGAGGTTGAATGAATGAAAAATTATTTAATAGTGTCTGTTAAGTTAAGAGGAGATCATTCACGGCTGGCTTCCATTGGGATATCTGATTTCTCCCCGAGGACCTGACCTGATTTTCTATCACATGAGGGTCAGATTACCATTTACCTCAAAGTCAGCTACTGTGCTCATAAAAGTTATGTTTATTTTCTCTCTCTCTCTCTTTCAGATATGTGCCCATAAACATTAGGATAGAAGCATTACTGGATTTTTGTTGCCCTTTTACGTGCTGTCTCTTAGTGGACTTCTGTTCCTCCCCTTCCCATTGTATTCCATTTTAGAGGACTGTGTACAAAAATCCTCTTAAAGGAAATGGTTGATGGTATCTTTGTCTTTTAAACAGCTTAAGTTATGAGGAAAGGAAGTACTTGTCAGTGAAGCAAGGTAGCCACGGCTCATTCAAGTCTAATAAAATTTCTGGTGTTTGCATTCTTGTTTCTTAGTATATATTGATTGCATTGTCCCTATTGTTTCCCCGCATCAACTTTCTCAGTTGATCATTCGACTGATTGACCTCTTAGTATCACTGATTTTTGAATCAGATGTTACAGAGATGGTCTCTGAGTTGTTTCAGTTCTGCATTTGGAGTATGTTAGGCATCATCAAACACCTTCACTGTGCTCTATAGCAGCTTGGATTCTATACATAGAATGAAATCTTCAAAGCTATAGATGGAAATTTGGGTAAATTTTGTTATCTCCCAGGTTTGGGGAGGTGCTGAGCAGGTAATGGACTTAACCTTATGCAAATAATTTACCAGTATACTTTAGATTCTTTGGTTTTAAAAATCTCTCAGGGGGGTAGCTGAGAGCAATAGGACCTTTTCTCTCTGAGGCTGATTTAGTCCAACTCAGCCATAATAATCAGCAAACACATTTTATAATTCTTTATTTCCTATATTTGTCTTATATACTCACATTTTCCTGTTTTTTTTTTTTTCTCCCAAGTAGGCATTTGACTTGGATGATTTTCCAGCATTGCTCTCTTCTTTAGCCATTTGTAAATTCTAAGTTTGTTTTATGGACTAGTACACTTGTCAGTGTTAAGACATAGACCATTGTACTGCATCCTCATTTACCAGGACAGTTTCTTTTTTGGGGGGGCAGGGGCAGTGTTTTGGCCAGGGCCTGGTTTGAGCCCGCCACCTCCAGCATATGGGGCAGACGCCCTATTCCTTGAGTCACAGGTGCCGCCCAACCAGGACAGTTTTTGACTAGGCATGTCTTCTGGGATTTTTTTTTTTTTGCCCATCTTTGAGTCCCCAAGGCATATGGACATTTTAACTGTGTATGCCTATCTAACAGGCAGAGTAGTGGCACATCCTTTCTCATCTTATAAAACCAAGATGTTGGGCAACTAAAATAACTCAGGAGTTTGCAACAGATTCTGATTCATGTTATCATTTACTGAAGTGTGTATTAAGAAAGCAAGAGAATATCAGAAGCACATTTTGGGTTCAGGAAAGTCAATCAAGACCAAGAGAATAGAACTTTCTCAACACTGTTCTTTTCAGAAACACCTTTTTTTGGTCTTTGCTCCACAGTTGAATTATTTAATTCTTATCTATTGACAGTGAGGACTTGGACCTCTCTAACAGTGATAATACAATGTTACTCTCATAATATTATCTTCAAGTTTACACATAATATCTCTTCAAATATTTCATATAATTTTCAAACTTGAGTTAGGAAATATTACTTAAAATTATTTTCCTCTGATTATAAATTAAACAAGTTTTAAAAGAAATTTTGAAAATGCAGAAAAGTATAAAATAAAGATCACCTATAATTCTACCCAAAGATACCAATGGCTCAATGGTTAATACATTGGTGTGTTTCCCTCCAGTCTTTTTTTGTTATGTCTTTGTGTGTGACTGTATCACAGTTTGCATTTTACTATATGTACTTATTTGAAATTCATGCTTCCCTCTATTTATTGTGAACATTCTTATTCATTTAATATTTTTATAAAACCTTATTTTTGTATGGAATCATAGTCTCTGTTATATGGATGTAAGTTGAACTTTTATAGTTGACCACTTCCCTACATTAACCAGTTGCTTGAGTTGACCTAATTTTCAGGGCACAGACATGCACCACATGTGTGTATCATATAATATAGGTCGAGTTCCTTATGTCAATCATCTCTATATGTTGGCCAGTTTGTTACAGTCCCTTTGGTGGTTAACTTATGGAGGTTCTACCAAATTTGTTTCAACTTAAATCATCTACTAGACTGTTTCTGACTTTTACAATCAGAACTCATGATATAATTAATACTGTAGTACATAAATAATTAAGTGAATTTCTGATTCTTTTATCAGAATAAACTCTTAGAATTTCAGCATTGGTTGGCCCCAAATCATGTATAAAGATATAAAAGTTCTTTGATGTGTTTCCAAATTGCACCTTGAGAAGTTGTTTGTGTTTAGCCCTACCAGTAGTGTGGGAGTAGAGAACAATTAATACTGTCCATATCTTACAGCTAAAAAGGCTCAGGGTTAAAGAACTTAAAGACTTGCCTAAAGTCACATGACAGTATTACTTGTCCTTTTGTTTTCTGAGTCAGATCTATATTCTTTCCACTCTACTGCTGTTGTAGTAAAACTTAGTGACAGATCAATAGTGATTTATCTGCGAAGGAAAACTTAATGCAACAATGGCCTTAAAATAAATTTACTTCTATTATTATTATAGACTCTAATGTGTAGAATTTGATATACAGTAAGGATTTACTTCCCAAAGGCATTCCTTTATATTTTAAATATGTTTTCTGACTTATATCTAAAATATCCACTATAGAGGTTATGGAGAAATAATAGCCTAAAGTGATTTTGTTGGAGCTTTTGGATTGCCAAAAGCTGGTTTATAGTATTATTCTTTATTAAGTAGTAGACTTTCCAGTTTAGCATCAAGGCATTGAGTTCAGTCAGATTTAAATCTGCTCTCAAACCATTATAAGTAACCTTTAACATCTGCACAATGAACTGAAACTTTTGTTGACTGTCATTTTTGGAAGAAGAAGAAAGAAAAAATATATGATTTTTATGTCAAGACTCTGGAATGAGATGGGATATAGCAATTAAAGATGGTTTCTGTCAGTGAAACATAACCAAACTAAATGTGGGAAGTAAAACAAACATCTTTCCCTATCCCCCATGCTCCCAAACAAAACAACAAAAGGGCAAACAGCATCAGTAGTCTTCATTTCTTTCCCATAGCACTTACTCAATTCTTAGAACAGCTAGGCATGGCCTTTGAGGGTAGCTCATTCACAACTCCCAGGTCACTAGGGAGTCATGTCTGGACTCTTCCGAAGCCCTCTTGCTCTTTGCCTTAGAGAATCAGTGTGATAACACTGTTTTGCTCTGGATTCTCAGGTAGATAGGACTTAATTTGGAACTGAAACATTTAGATTCTGAAAGCCATGATAACATTACGTTTTATTTGAGGTTGTGTTTTCTTCAGTATCACCTCACCAGGGGAGCGCCCCTAAGTGTTTAATAGGTACCATTGCTTCTGCGGTTAGGAGTACATTGCCGAAAGCCTTCTTATTGTATCCTCATATGCCTTTGGAGGAAAAAAAGCCCTTCAAGTGTTAACAGGGTCTGTATTCTGTTTTAGGCCCTTGCTATTGTTATTTCGAATCATATTATCTTAATGAAATAGGATTCTATGTAATATGAATTTTGTTGTATTTGACAAAAAAATTAAAGATGCCTAGGAATTATGATCATGTTACAATAATTGCCTGAAATGTGATGTTAATATTCCTCACTTCAATTGTTTAGTGTTGATTGAACAACCTTTGGGGTAAATGGTAAATCTCATTGGCTTTAGTAATAAAGATCTGAATAGCCTAATAATGTTTCTGAATGAAGTAGTTCTTTACTGTTTCAGGAAATGACATTTTTTTATCAAAGTGCTTATGCTGAATTCAAATAGCAATAATAGCGTAGGTCCTTATTGTTTAACTCTTTCCAGGCAGCAGGGACTATAGCTTGAATGAGTGTGTATGTTGAAGTTAAATTCTCAAGAATGTTCATGTTATGGTAAGCATCTTGAGACAGATATGGATTGATGGGTTCATTCAATCCACAAGTATTGATTGAGCATCTACAAAGAGCCAGGCACCATGTTAGGTACTATGGGGGTGACACATAAGATCCAATTTCTACTTACAACGGAGTCTAAGGCTGAGTGCCAAAAAGGCCATGCATATGCTATTAATTTTTGAGCTGAGCCTGGATGATGGGGAGGCTATTGATGAAAGTATGAAAGATCCATACATCCATTGTAAGTAGATATAATAGCCTAAGCAAAATCTTAGAAGCTAGAAAAATGAGCTTTGTGTGTGTCACAAAACTATTTGGGCTGGAATAAAAGATTCTTTAAAGGAAATAGTATAGTGGAAAAGAAAGTTGAAAAGTCAGGCAAAAGACAGAATACCCTAATTTCCATTTCTCAGCAATTTTTCTAGAACTATATTCCTAGAACTCAATAAATACTAATAACTTTAAAAACTTGTCTAATTCAAAGGAACGCTCAAAGAACAAAATCTCAAATTAATCTGTACAGCATATGACATTGTAAAACAATCCTTGGTTGGGCATGGTTTCTCACACCTGTAATGCTAGCAGTCTGGGAGGTTGGGGTGTGTGGATTGCCTGAGCTCAGGAGTTCAAGACCAGCCTGAGAAAGACTGAGACCCAGTCTCTACTAAAAATAGAAAAACTAGCTGGGTATTGTGGCGAATGCCTATCGTCCCAGCTACTTGGGAGGCTGAGATAAGAGGATCACTGGAGCCCTGGAGTTTGAGGTTGCTGTGAGCTATGATGCCATGGTACTCTACCCAGGACGACAGAGTGAAGCTGTCTTAAAAATAAAATAAAATAAAATAATTCTTCAGGTGTCCAACTTTAAGCAATTCTCTCTTTAGTCTCTACATGTATTATCTGGGCTACCCTAGGATGCCAGTTGAAAATACACACTAAAAATCAGAAAATTTCACCAAAGTCATTCAGATCTCTTTGGATCAGGCTGACTGTCAGTGTGATTTCAAATTTACTATCTAGTTAAAGATGTATGTATTTCTAGATGTTTGGAAGTAAAATTCTTTGATCAAATGATCTCATATATGAGCCCTTCATATGAGACAATCTTCTAACCAGGGATGGCCCTGAATCTGTCCTTGACACATTATCTGTTTTTCTTTTGTTCTGTTTTGGCCATCACTTTCATATGTCTTGTTTCTTTAAACGAAAGAGCATAGAACTTTACCTTTCAAACCAACATTCTAAGATGAAGTTTTTTTGTTTTTTTTTTTTAGACAGAGTCTCAAGCTGTTGCCCTGGGTAGTGTACCAAGGCATCACAGCTCACAGCAACCTCTAACTCCTGGGCTTATGTAATTCTCCTGCCTCAGCCTCCGAAGTAGCTGGGACTACAGGTGCCCACCACAACGCCCAGCTATTTTTTGGTTGCAGCCATCATTGTTGTTTGGCCGGCCCGGGCTGGATTTGAACCCGCAAGCTCAGGTGTATGTGGCTGGCGCCTTAGCTGCTTGAGCCACAGACGCTGAGCCTAAGATGAAGTTTGTGATCCTTTGAATTTATGGTGGGGAACCAGAAGTATGGGCAATTGCAAATGGCAGACAATGAGTAACTCTTTATGTGACTTGGAAAGTCTGTTTATATTTACATTTGACTATGGATGAGTCTATTTTTGAAATTCACTTTCAAACTAAATAATGAAGTCATACTATAAATGCTGACTTGAGCAGCTGAGAGGCTGGCCTAATTTCCTGCAACCTGTTCCATGCTGGGTAGAGAATACAAACATTGCCTGTTGTCCAGCCTATTACTTATATTGCATCATCATAAGTCCTACTGACATGTCTAACTGAAATATTTTATTTTGTGGCTTTTAGTTATTTTTTCTGAGTTTGTCCTCAATAAATATGGAAGGGACCATGGGTAGAGGACTTAAAAAATAAAAGTAAGATATTTGTTTATAGGGAACTATAGCAAAAGGAATATCAGCATAAAATGGAAGGATTAGGGCTCAATGACATATACAAAACTTTTTTTTTTTTTAATTTCAGGTTAATGTGAGGGTACAAACAACCAGGTTACAATATTTGAATTTGTTATGTAGAGTCCCTCTTATAGTTGCGTTGCACCCACAAAGTGTGCCATACATCCCTGCATCTTTAAAGTTTGCTTCAGTCTCTTTATGTAAGGGGGTTAAATAACCCTGAAATAAAGGAGTTGATGCAAAAGCAAGATAGCATGAAAGAAGCTCAAGAAATTATTGGTCAGGAGACAGGTGCAGTGGATCACACCTGTAATCCTAGCACTCTGGGAGGCGAAGGCCAGTGGTTTGCCTGAGTTTACAGGTTGCAGACCAGCCTGAGCCACAGTGAGCAGGCATTGTGGAGGGCCTGTAGTCTCAGCTACTCAGGAGGGTGAAGCAAGAGGCTCACTTGAGCCTAAGAGTTTGAGGTTGCTGTGAGCTGTGATGCTATGGCACTCTACCAAGGGTGACAAAGTAAGACACTATCTCAAAAAAAAAAAGGAAAGAAAGAAATTATTGGTCAAACCAAACAGAAAAGGTCATACAGAATTAAAAAAAGAAGTTTGAGATAAGAAAATAGGATGGCTTATGCATTCCCAAAACATAATCGCAAAAGGTTTGAGGGGTCAGGTGGCTAAAGAACATGGAATGGGAGAATTGTAAAGTTATTCTTGAAAAAGCAAATGAGAATAATCTTGTTCCTTATCTGAAGCCTTAAAATTACAAAAAGGAAGTTCTTGTGATTTGGTGGTTTTTTCGTTATTGTAGCAAATTGGGTACCAGGTAAACCTTGGGAGCTCTTCTTAGACACTATAATGAGAATTAGATTTAAAAAAAGAATATGGATCATTTGTATGCTTTACAGGAATCTACTTGTGAGGACAAGGTATGGTTTGAAGTTACCACCATTCAATAAGCCATTGTAGATTTCAATCCTTTTTTTTTTTTTTGAGACAGAGTCTAACTCTTGCCTTGGGTAGGTTGCTCACAGCAACCTCAAACTCTTAGGCTTGATAAATTCTCTTGCCTTAGCCTCCCAAATAGCTGAGATTATAGGCACCTAACACCACACCCAGTTAGTTTTTTCTGTTTTTAGTAGAGATGGGGTCTTGCTCTTGCTCAGGCTGGTCTCAAACTCCTGAGCTGAAGGAATGAATCCACTTGCCTCAGCCTCCCAGAGTGCTGGGATTACAGGTGTGAGCCACCATACCCAGCCTGATTTCAATCTTATTAATGTGTTTAACCCTGTTTGAGGAAAACTTTGTATTTTCAACCATTACACCTCTTGTTTTGAATAATGAAATAAATTCCATATATTTAAGCCAGCTGTTTCCCACACCACCACCCATTTTATTTCATCTTATGCTTGCCTTTGTTTAGTTTTAAAAGTCTTTCTTATCTCTACTGTATTAAGATTTGGTGAACACGTTCAGTTTATTTTATCAACATCCATTTTTATTTCACAAACTGATTATAACCTTTCTCAACCGGCAACTGTTTAGAATGGAATGCCTGAGGTCTGTAATCTGCTCTCATAAAGTAGCATCTCTCTCCTGAAGATAGCAGCTAACTTTTTCAACCTTTCTTCTGTAATATCACCTGTGGATCCCAGAATAGTATTTTGGAATTTAGGAAAAGTACCTTGCTTATATCCCTGAATGCCATTCTGTTCAATTTAATACTTTGCAGATGATTTACATCTCAGCAACATTCTTTGGGCTTGAGAAGGAGATATATACATGGAGGCTGGCACAGTACTGCCTATGTTTTTTGTTGGGTAAACTGCCTGGGAGCCTACAAAGTTGTCTGTGCTATTTGTTCATTGGCAAAAGAACGCCAGAGGGTAGTGTTTATGCCTGGCACCATTTTAATTCATTAGCCTTGCATTTTACTTTTGTAGTGAATTTCTCACATGGCAACCTGCCAGGACCCATTAACCCAAGTTTAGAAGACCATGCAGTAGAGGTTCCAGTCGTCTGTTACGTGTACAATTCTTGCCAGCTAGATGACTTTCACTAGGGCTACTTTATGAGGGTATAAAAACTTCTTAGCAAATTCACTTTTTTATTAGACACCGCAAAGCCCCTATTTCAGGAAAACAGTCGGTACCAGGAAATATAAGGAAAAGGAAAGACTTTTAAGCTCTCTCCATGGGTGCCTTTTAAACATGTTAGCCATCTTGGCAGTTGGCACTAAGTGAGGGAGGCAGCCATCCTTCAGCAGGGATAGTCTTAAATTCTGTGGTTTGGGGACATAAAGTGAGGCAGAGTAGTAATAAATGCCCTAGCCCCAGAGCGCTTAGGTCAAGCATATTTCTTCTAGCACTGGTGCTGTTCCTGCCTGAAACTGTGGAAATCAGTGGCACCAGGAACCTCTTTAGCCCATACTGCAAAATAGAACTAAATGGGGGAAAAAAGGAGGCAGATTTTGAAAACAGTAGGCAAATATCCAGTTGAAATGGTCAGACTCACTTACGTTGTGAAAATGCAGAAATATCATCTATATCTCCCTTTTCCTCTCATCTGTGTTTCCTTTTATCTCCATATCTCTCAAGGTCTACCTAAAGCCCCAAGCAATACAGGAGTGCGGCAAGGATGACTGCCAAGGACACATCATTCTAGTATATTAGTTGTTTTCTTTCCTACCCTATTGCGCAACTATTTGTTGCGCGAACAGTTTGAGCTCGATGGGGCTGGGAATTTACAAAAACAGGAATGTGTGTTTAAATGATATTAAATGTTTCAGTGATAGGCGGATGCCCACAGAGGCAGTTAGGCACCATAACCAGACAACTAGCTCTGTTCTGCAAGAATCTACATTTGCATTCTTTAACATGCCCTTGACATTTATATACCAAAAGAGAATATCTGAACCTCAGCGGAAAAAAAAATACGTGGGGTTTATGGATACTTGAAACGGAAAATTGCACTTTTTCATCCTGTCATGTTCCTTAAAAGTCATTGAGGAAAATGTTGTGTGGTGTGCCTTCAGAAATTTAATTTAAAAAGAAACCTGCTATCATCTTCAAATTTCTTGGTCATTAAACAAGTTTGAAGCCAGTTTAAGGGCCATACTTCTGTTTTATTTGGCATCCTTACTGATCCCTTTGAAAGGGACTAAATGTATTAGCACAATTTTTACTCTTGTATGATTTTCTTTCTTAATATGAGGTAATATGATTCTACTTACTGTGTACTATAGAGTTTCACTGATTGAGGATGATGAGCTGTTACTATATCTTACCTAATCACTTCTTCCCACTTTACAAGTGTTTAAAAGTGTACGAGCTCTTCCCTAGCACTTTTTATTCAAGTCATTTCCATTTTTAAAGGGAAATTCTTTTGGAAATGCCATTTTGGGGTGATGGTGGTTAATGTCTGGCATCATCTGTAGGAAAAGAATGGTAGATTGAACAAAGACTTATTGTGTACCTGCTACCTGAGATACGTTATGTGGCGCGCTGAGCACAAATGCTTGTCACATAGGAGGCAGGAAGTGAAGATCTTAACTAGGAGTGTAGCAGTGGTGGGAGAGAAAAGCTGGAGATGGATATGAGAAACATTAAGAAAAAGAGAGCTGAAACAACTTGGTGACGGCATGGATGAGGATGAGTGAAAGGAAGAAAGATTTTTTAATAGTAACTGAGAAGGAGCATGGTGATGTCATGAGCAGAACTAAGGAAGTCCATTGAAGCAATAAAGATGGCAAGGTGGGGCTCAGCGCCTGTGGATCAAGTGGCTAAGGCACCAGCCACATACACCTGAGCTGGCTGGTTCAAATCCAGCCCTGGCCCGCCAAACAACAATGACGGCTGCAACCAAAAAATAGCCGGGTGTTGTGGCAGGCACCTGTAGTCCCAGCTACTTGGGAGGCTGAGGCAAGAGAATCGCTTGAGCCCAGGAGTTTGAGGTTGCTGTGAGCTGTGATGCTACAGCACTCTACCCAGGGCAACAGCTTGAGGCTCTGTCTCAAAAAAAAAAAAAAAAAAAAAAAAGCAGGGTGGTCCCTACAAAAGAAAAGATGATAGATTAGGCTTTGGTCATGTTGAGTTTGCAATGCAAGTAACCCATCCATCGGCATCTGTCCAAGAGGGAACCAGAAATATAGGCCTAGAGCTCTGGAGAGAGGTTGGGACTTACACAAAAATCCAGGTGTTATCTACATAAAGCATCAATATTGAAATCATAAAAGTAGGAAAATTTGCTAAGGAAGAGGTTTTAGAAAAAAGATCCAGTAGAGAATAGTCAGAGAATCAGAATGAAAACCTTGAGAGTATGTGGACATGGAAGGCAGAGAGATTCAGTGTAAGATACTCCAGAGAGGTAGAAAAGGATGGAGGTTAGAAACAGTCATCACATTTAGCAACTCTGAAGTCAATGGTGATATTTCATTAGAGCAGTGAACATGGAATTTCATTGGAGCAATGCACATAGAAGCCACATTGATTGTAGCTGAGGAACTGAGTGTTGATTCTTAAATATATTTGGGGGTGGATGGGAGGAGAATGTGGTAACTGGACACAGGAGGGAAGGAAAGGAGATTAGGTGAAGAGAGAGGGGCAGGGTATCACAGGAAATAATGCCTAGCATTTTCACTTTTATCAGAGAAAAATCATTTTCTAAGAGAGAGTGAAGAGGACAGGATTGGGTCTAGAACTTGGGAAATTGGAGAAGAATGGAAAGTGGGAAAGGTTTAGTTAGACTGGCTGCCCTGAGGAATAACAGGTAGTTAGCAAGATCTAAATAAAAGGCTTATTAAACATCAATTAGGGCTCAGCCAAGGGTAAGCTATATTATAAATTTACACCATCCCCTGAATGGCAAAATTATATGACTGTCTCCAATGACACTTGGCACTTACTGAAGAAAAAAATTATGATATTGGGAATAGGAGCAGAGAAAGTAAATGATTTGGGAATTGGCAGAGTGATGATAGAGGCAAGTCATGTAGTATGGACTTTTAGGGGACTACCAAAAGCATTGAATATTTGGAATAAGAAAAGTGATTACTTAAATTCTACATTTTTTTGTCCATTCATTCCCTTTGTGGTAAGTAAAATGAATCATCCTTCCAAATGTGGCTTGGAAATGAAAAGGATTTCCTTCACGTCCTTACTTATTGCTATAAGACTGATGATTGATGTGTGAGAATTCATTGAAGCCATATGAAACATAAAGTGGTGTTTTCTGTAGTTGCCCTGGACTCTTGAAACAACAACAACAACAAAATCACACTTCTTCTGCACCCTTGAGAAGTTCAGGTTACTATTTTGTGCTTGTTGTTAAAGCAGGCTGTGCCATTCAAGCTTGAAATGTGTTTGTATTGTCATGGTTTGTGTCAATAATCTTTCCCATCATGCTTACAGTTGCTTTTGCTCACTGAACCCCAGCAGGTATGACTTAATGGTCTTAATGTTAGATCCTAAAGAAAGCAGCAGAAAACATCTGTTTGCACTAGCTTCTGCGTGCACTTTGAGTGAAGTTACGCTCATCTTGACTGTTGTTGTTACTTACCAGAGTTGATTTCTCAAGGCCTTCTTTTCAAAACTCCAGTGTTCTTCCTAAGTACCATGCATCTGACCTGAGCTGACTTCTTTTTTGAGCATCACAAAAAGATAGTAAATGTAGCCTGTATTGTCTGAAATGTAGAGCACTTTTCATCTTTACTTCTAGAGACACCCAATTTCCTACCTTTTGATTTCCTCTCCAAGTTCTAAGTGTGTGAAAGAAAAGGATGGGGACAAGGAAAGAAATGAAGGTAGTTGATGCTGCATACTTGAAGAAGACTTGAGTTCAGTGAGAGAAACCAGGAAAATCAGACCTAACTTCGTCTCTATTCCACTGAGAATCTGGGAGGGCTGTTTCTAGAGGCTTTTTTGGTTTCTTACCACTTCTCCTTGTGTGTTATTAAACCTTGTCTGTTCCCCTTTAGTTATTAGCTGTAAAACCCTTTACAAAACCTCAAAAGGGTTTCTGGGCTTAAGTAGATACAGATGGGGAGGAGGGGAAACTATATAGCTGTGTTCTACTTGGCAGTGGCCCAAGAGAAAACTGAATCAAGGAGTAAGTGTTGTCAGCGGAGAAGGCCATTGAAGAGAAAGTGAGGGTCGACTTCAGAGATTCAGGAAAGGACCCAGAAGAGGGTGCCCTTTGCAAATGACAACTTCTCATGAGGTTTTTTCCTTTTCCTCCACTAAAACTCATCCTCCCTTGCTCTGGAATTTGTGTGTGCCCCTTTACAGGGACTGTTATTAGTATCTTGCATTTGTTGTTTGTTGTGTTAGCTGATAACTTGTTCATGTGTCTTTCTCATTTCCCAAGTTGCAATTTTAGCTAATATTCTCTTTGCTTGGAAAACTGTCATGAATGCTGCCTCAGTCATTTATTTCCTGCAGCCAGTAACCCAATAATTCAATATCTGGTTCACTGAAGTCTCTTTGCCAGACCTGACAGTGACGGTAACAAACTCCTCCTTGGGAGCTGCTCAGCCATTTCAAGCCACCAGGGAAGCCTAGGGTAAATGATCTTATTCAGGCACTAAATGGTAGGCTAGGAGCCAGAGAGAGAATGATTGGTTCTTTTCTCAGCAGGTTTGGCCCCAGAGGGCCACTTCCATCTCTTATTTACCCATTCCATTTTCTAGTCCCAGTGATTGACTAGAGAAGCTATAGCTTGATCTCAAAAACAAAGTAAATTATTTGAAAATGACTTTCCATGTTTTTTTTTTTTTTTTTTTTTTAAGTATAATAAAATAGCAGGCTAGTTGGATTTTTTTAATTGGGTAAGTTCTATTTCCTGTATTTGCTAAGAATATTATGAATGAGTTAACATGTTACTGTAGGTTAAGATAATCTAGAAATGTATCTGGAAAATCTATTTCAATTCCTTCTGGGAGCTTTTAGCAAAAATAATAAATTTCAAAGAATTAAGAGAGTCATAAAAAGAAGTGTTATAAGGGGAGTATGCTTCATTTTTCACCTTCAAAATTAGATATTCACTGTGGAATTATGTACTGCCTGGGTCACTGCCTTGCTTGTGGGCATTAATAGCTGCCATAGGTAACTGCTGAGGGAGGTGAAGGGGACCATTTCCCATAACACAGAGATTAAAGAATGCAATTTACTGAAAATCCCCTAAATAAATAGCAACCTAATGCTCAATTGTGCACTAAAAGGGATGCTGCTTCATATTTACAATTTGCATATGGATACCCAGTTGAAAATTTCATTTGCATATATAAGGTATTGATTTTGGTTAATGGAACATGAGGTCATTTCTCCTTAGTTTCTCTCCATTTAAGTATCATTTTCTTTCTCTTCTTATTGCTCACATAGAAGGCAGAACAATAGCTTCAGATGATTGTGTCTGGAAACACTACATATAGTGGTCTATTTTTATTTCAATTTTTCACATTTAAATTGACTATATACCTTAGTAATCTCAGTAGCTGGCTACTTCTTAAACCTAGAAATTTGCATGACAAGTAATAGTTACTTTGAAGAGCTATTTAAGTGGATCTAAAATGCCTCCAGACGTCTCTGAAACTTTGTCTACTAAAACCAGTGAGGCCCAGCATTCCTGGCCCATGTGAAGTGGCTTGGTTGAGCTTGTTGGTATACAATACAGGGAATTGCCCGGCCCTCCTAATTGTGCTTAAGATTTGATGCCAAAATGGTGCTAGGACTTAATGAGATGTGGTCTTCAGGTTTTTGTAACTATCAGCTCGGTTGCTTACCAATTACCACATGTAAGAAAAGATAAAAAAAGGCACTCCATTTTAGTGAAACAACAGAATCAACTGATTTACATCTACCCATACATTTTGAAGTCAGCAAACTTTGTATAGATTTTTGTTGCAGCAACCAAAATGCAAACTAATTTCCCTTTCTATCAGTGCATTTTCCTGCGCGAAATGTTTTTGTCTCCCCCCCCTCCTTTTTGATTCAATAAGAACATACACAGCTCATTATGGAGTTAGATACCCCATGGAGAGGATTGCCTGTGACTTTCCAATATGAAATCACAATATTTATATGCATCTATTTTAGGAAAAATTACAAAAGTAATTTATTTTGCAAAACACCACCTGCAATAATGTACCCTTAATTAAATTGTTTTGTTGCTTATATGTAAAAGAAATTGCTCTCATTGCTTTCCAATACCAAATCAGGCAGTGTGATAAGTTATTCCCTTTTAGAAGTTATGGCTGGAATAACTTCTTGCTTCTTATAGAGGAAGAAAATGTGAATATTAAAATACCTTTTTATTTTGTATGGATATATATATAAAGACATCCCATTGATAACTGTAACTGAATTTTATTAGAGGAAGAGAACTTGTAAATAGGGCAAAAACCAGGCATGTCAAATTAAAAAAGAGAAAACAATACTAAATTTAAAGTATTAGCACATAAGTGGAATTTTATAGAGCATACCTCACATTTTCAATTCAGAAAGAACAAGGGCATCCTTTTTCTTATTGGCAAGTTGTAATCTCTGTAAAATACCAGGTGTGTTTCCACAAGCTATTTAAATGCCAGGAACATTCAGAAAGAAAGATGATACAAAATTAACACTTGTCATTTTAGTTTCGTTTCATTCACCATTTGAGAGTTATGTTTCACACTCATAAGAAACTTTCTTGCTTTGTGAATAAATGGTTTCAAAACCAAGCCATTCAAATCAAAAAACGTTAGAAAGTTGCAACACGTTTTCCTGTACATTTTCACCAAAACTTTTAAGAGTTGTTACTCCCAAGAAAAAATGTTTTCAAATCAGGTAAACACAGCCAATGTGTCAGATGAACTTGGGTTTGGGACAGACAAACCTGCCAGAGGTGTGAGCATTCACTGTTCACAGAGATTGGGGATGGGACTGAACAGTGATGGGACCAGATGGAAAGGAGAGGTGGTGGAAGCTGCAGCTGTTTGTATCTACCCACCATCATGATATGCCAACAGCTGGAGAACAAATTTGGTATAAATTCCCAGGAGCTACTGTCAGTTAATGCAAGCCTTCCAGGAACGCATACCAAATAATAGCCTACTTTCCTAATTCCATTATGGGAAATTTCTTCAGAGTCAATCCCTGTGAAATTGGATCAGGAACAGTTTTAGACAAAAACGTGAAGTGAGCACAGTTTGGGTTTCATGCCCTTGAACCTTCCCTTCATCTCCAATCTCTTCTCCTTTCTCCTCCTACGCCCCCCAGTATCCTATGCCTTTAAAATAGTACCCCAACTGTTCTTCCTACCTGGTCCTCCCTCTCCCCTATGCCACTCCCTTGCTGCAGCCTTTCCAGAAAATACTCTGTGGTCAAGGTTTGAATATGTTGCCTTACCTTCCTCTCTTTCTACTTAAAGTTAGCTGAATATCCTTATTTTTCCAAATGCTATCTGTGGGAAGGGAAATATGCCTTTTATTCTTTCAGTAATGCAAAGAGGCTTAATATAGATAAGAATGTTCTTAGGTAAACTAGGAGTGTGTGTGTATGTGTGTTGATGCTGGTGATGGTTGTGTAATTCCCTTAATACATAGAGATGAAACAAATACTGGCATTTATCAGTTCTGTGGCCTTCTCAGCACAATTCAAATCTTATCACTTAGGTGCCCCCTTTCTCTGCCTGCTAAGGCTATCCCTGAATAGGAGAGGTTTACATCCATTCCTTTATTGCCTGCCAAAAACACAATATAAAAATGTTCCTATTGCCCAGTGGAGCCAAGAGAAAACTTTTAAGATTATCAAAATGTTCATTCTTATTTAAAGACAGAGAGAATGACATCATTCTTCAAAACGTTTCTGTTAATTAAGATTAAAGAAAATATTTTTTTCCTTAAAGCATTGGTTGGAGTATTGAGTCTTGGATTTATGGCTATTGCATTGACGAGGAGGTATTATACAGATGTGTTATTTGCTGTTTTGAGGGACTTATCGACTATAATTTGACTAGCTGTCATTTTCTACATGCGACCAATTACTATTGACCCAGGTTTGCTTATTTTTTTCATTAATGTCTAATAAAGAATGAAAATGTTGTGGAATGTTCTTAGAATTGATGGGAGAAAGCAGTGCTAAGAAATGAGTGGGTATCTTTGCTAAGCAGAGCCAAATTTCTTTCTTTTTTTGAGACAGAGTCTTACTTTGTCACCCTTGGTAGAGTTCTGTTGGCATCATAGCTCACAGTAACCTCAAACTTTTGGGCTCAAGTGATCCTCTTGCCTCAGGCTCCCGAGTAGCTGGGACTACAGGTGCCTGCCACAATGCCCGCCTATTTTTAGGGATGGGGTCTTGCTCTGGCTCAGGCTGGTCTTGAACTTGTGAGCTCAGGCAATCCACCCGCCTCTGCCTCCCAGAGTTCTAGGATTACAGGCATGAGACATCGCACCCAGCCTCAAAGCCAAGTTTCGATGTCAAGAGGTTGTATCAGCAAAGGCATCTAAAGTATGCAAGCTCAAAACTACCCAAGTGATGTTCTGGAAAGTGGAAGGCGTGGAGAAAGACAGTGGGCTTCTGTGCAGATTGTGCAGATTGTGCCTTGCCTGTTCACATCACAGTCCCTGTGAAAGGCACCCTCTAAAGCTGGGCAAGGCACAACCACGCGTGGAAGCCCAGGAGGCAATAGGGTAATAAGCTCTGCCTCTTCTGTGATGCAAGTTGTCAAAACTTTTTTAAAAATAAAAGATAGATGAGACAACTTTAATTTGTAACTGGGCACCTTATGGAGGCGAGAGTTGTTTATTTTACCTTTGTTAGAGGTCTGTGGGTTGAGCATTGGCCATATATTTATGCATATTCGTGTTGGCATGCAGAATTGATTGTATTTCTGCAGTGGGAAGAGCCTGGTAAATAATTTTTTGTTGGCATATGCTGATCAGACTGGAAGGCAAATATGGCATATTAAATAAATGTTCTACTCTTCAAGGGTAGAGTGGAAAGTAAAAGTTCTAAATTACTGAGTGACCCCCCAAAAAGAAAATCTCCTTTTCCTAAAATACCAAGACGTAGCCAATAAAGAGTAAATGCAAGCTCATAATCACATGTGAGACTAATTTATGAGTTTGGTTGAAGGACCTAACAACTTGTTGTACGAAGGTGGGCTTTCCAAACCCTTCAGTGTCTTCAAGTATCTCCAAATATATTTAGTGTCATCCATTACCCAATCCCCATTTAAACTATTAATAACACAGAAAATGTAACCAAACTTTAGTTTGGTCAAATTTGGGGGTTGTTAATCTCGTCAAAATAACAACCCAAAGTTAAAACTTTATACAGAAACATGGCAGATTCAAACTTTTAGAATCCAAATTTCACATACTAACAAGTCAATTCATTCTTTTGACTTAATCTCAATGGTCCCAGTTCTAGCTCTGTTTTTGAGAGCCCAGCAGCCCCAAGTTGCCTTAAGTTAAGGGTAAGCAGACTAGATGGAGATTAGTCATTTAATATGATGGGATTATCTACAACTAAAAGTTTAAGCCTGAGCGCCGTCTGTGGCTCAGTGAGTAGGGCGCCGGCCCCATATCCCAAGGGTGGCGGGTTTGAACCTGGCCCTGACCAAACTGCAACAACAACAACAAAATAGTCGGACATTGTGGTTGGTGCCTGTGGTCCTAGGTACTCAGGAGGCTGAGGCAAGAAGATCACTTGAGCCCAAGAGCTGGGGGTTGCTGTGAGCTGTGATGGTACAGCACTCTACCAAGCACGACAAAATAAGACTCTGTCTCAAAAAAAAAAAAAAAATTGAAGCCTGTGTTTGATATCTATACTGATAAAAGTCCCTTCCCAGTTGGGTTTAAGCAAATATTACAATCAATCTTTTAAAAAGTTGATTTAATATGTATGCTAAAATATGGTAAAACTTAAGGTACTCTTCAACATTGATTTCATAGGACCCTCTATAAATAACTATAGTTAACAGCAGATCCATTGCCAAAGAGATTTGAGATTAAGTCATGACTCTACCATATCTGGTCAAACCTAGATAGTTAGTCCATCTCTCTCATGCTCAGTTTCTTCATTTTTAGAATGAGAATAATAATAGAGACAGGTGTGGTGGCTCACGGCTGTAATCTTAGCACTCTGAGGTGGGTGGATCACCTGAGCTCACAAGTTTGAGAACAGACTGAGCAAAAGTGAGACCCTGTCTCAGCTAAAAATAGAAAAACTAGCCTAGTACTGTGGCAGGTGCCTGTAATCCCAACCACTTGGGAGGCTGAAGCAAGAGGAACACTCAAGCCCAAGAGTTAGAGGTTGCTGTGAGTTATGACACCAGAGCACTCTACCCCAAGTAATACTCTGTCTAAAAAAGGGGGGAGGGAGAGAATAATAATATAACCTTTCTTCTAGGAATGTTATGAGGATTAAATAATATAACATGTTCAAAGCACTTAGCATGGAACCTGCCACTTGGTAAGCACTCAGATTTTGTACTGTCATAGTAGTTTTTCACAGTGTTCCCTGAATGCTGCTTAGTTGCTGTTCTCCCTGCCTGCTTCCTATTCTCTCCCAAGTCCCAGCCCTTGTTTGCTAAAGTCATTCATCACCATCTGAAGCAGGTGGAATGGTCCCCATCATCTCCAGCGCAATACACCCAAACTGGGCTCTGGATTCCCTGGCAGAAAAAGATTGCAAAAGCTTTTTTTTTTTTTTTTTCATGCAGGTGTATACATGGGCCTCCTGAGGGAAGTCTCCAGGAGACACCAAGCCAGGGAATTTCAGTGTGGAATTGCTGCTCTCCAGGAGCCCCCCTCCCTCGGGCCCCAAACACTCTGTCTGGCCTTTGGAAACCCTCTCCAGAAAGGCTGGCCTGGGAGCATAGAGGCCTGTATTGGTGGGAAATTTCCTGGGAATGAAGCCTCCAGTGGGATATGAGAGCTTCTGAATAGTTTTCCATGGTTTAGGAATAAGTTACAAAAAGTTTGGGAAATGGTGGGTCAAACTAATCTATGATTTTAATCTGCACAAGAGAGAAGGTATATAGGGTTTTCTAAACTTACTAGACCAAAAAACTCTTATTTTCCAAGGAATATTTCCTGAGACAAAATGTTTCATAGGCACATGCTTTTGGAAATATTACCTCCCAACCAAATGAATTATGTTCTGGTTTCCATCTTCTAAAATGGCATCCTTTTATTAAGGTACAGACAGAAAGCTTTAGTTTTCAGTCATTCAGGGATGAATGTGATCCCAATCCTAAGTACAATGAGACTGACAGTAGTGCCCAGTATAATTACAGTGATGATGGGTGGTGAAGGGAAGTGCAAGAGGAGTAGATAGCAATTAGTCAGAAATTAATCTGGTCCTGGAATAATGCTGGGGCATCTGGGTGGTGAGAGAGAGAAAGGGAGAGAGAGAGAGAGAGAAGATATCAGGGTCCCAGAGCATGGTTCAGCGGGAGCCAAAATCCAACCATGGTACTGCTCAACAAACATTATTTTCTAATAGTCCAGCAACAGAAAGTACATTTTGCAATCCCTCGATCCTTTTTCTAAGTTGCAGGGCCCCAATGTAGGCACCTAAGAACACAAATGGAGAGCATTTTTTCTAATTTGCATGAAGGAGCACTATATGCTAGCAGTGGCCCTAAGGCCATTTATTTACAAGAGAAGATGTGAAGGCAAGAGTCTCTATTTTGTATTACGTAGGATGGGTAGAGGGAATATTACTGATAGGACGTTTCTCCAGATAATGGTAAGGCACTCGCTTAGCCGCTCCCTTTCCTGAATTGCCTGTTGTTCCACTTATTAGACTGTGTACATATGGCCTGCTCTTTGTACCTAGATCTCCATTTATCCTGATAACAGTCTGATCTCTCATTTACCATCCCATCCCAGAACATTGTCTGGCAGATAAAATATCTCCCCAGCTCTGCTAACCCACTCTTCTAACAAGACTAGCCCTCCTCCCCATGCTTATCCCTTTATCTATAAGTACTTTTAAAAACTAGGGCTGACAGCTTTATTGTTTAGGAATAATTGCCAAAAGGCTTAGTGGACTATACTTGCTAGTAAAAGGTTATTTGCTGGTTTGGGATGTTGGCTCCTCTGATGTTCTGTGTCATTTCAATTATGTTGTCATACATTTAGCTCCTGGTTTGTGCTTGATACTGTTCTAGACAGGGATATAGTGAACAGTGGAGGCAGCTCATTTGTACAGTGGTGCTTCCCAATTCTCCGTTTGTTGAGATGATTTCTTATTATACCATCTGGTCTTTTGAGGTAATCCAGTCTGTTACCTTTATCTTAAAGGCAAGAAAATAGGCCCCGAAAGGGGATGTGATATACCCAAGATCACACAGTGGGTTGCTGGTAGGATCAAGATAGAACCCAGCTCCCCTGACTCTGAGGACAGAACTCTTGAGTTCAGAACTTGGGGCTGATCACATCAAGTGAAAGGGGAGATTACATTTATATTTCAATGTTTTCTAGCACATGATATTTATATAGGTAGCTGTACCCAGCAGGAGCCAAAGAATAATAATTTGAAAAGTATTAAATAGTTCTATAAACTTCATATCCAAATTAATTAAACTTTATATTGATTTGAGAGAAATTGGTTAATCAAGTGCATGATTCATTCATAATCAATTTAAGTTGATATGAAAATATTTGTGGTACAGGCAAGAGACAGAGGAAAAAGGAGCCAAAGAACAAGAAGGATAGGGATGGAGAAAGAGGATTTATAAAGAAGAAGTGTTACATTTATGATGGAGAATGGTAGATAGAGATTTGGGAGTCATCTGTACAGAGATGATTGTTGAAGAAATGAGAATGGGTGAAATTGCCAAGGGCAATCTGAAGAGAAACATTACACAGTAGAAAATTAAAATATCCATTACTACTTGCTGTGTATATTTCTTTCTTGGGTTCAAAGCATTTAACTGCTGCTATCACACATAGCATCACAGTATCCTTTAGAAGCATGCGGTCATTATTGATCCCCTAAAGCACACACAAGTTAAGTGACCTGCCCCAAACCATATGCAGAAGAAGACAGAGCCTACAACGATCCTAAAGCTCTGTGGTAGTAGAACTGACTCACTTAAATAATGTACCCCAGTTCATGTCAGTTTCACTAATTCATCTGACAGTCTAGTTTTCCTTCATCAAGTTTTAGTTTTTAGTTCTATAAAGTTAGTACATGTTCACTGTAGAAAAGTTTTAAAATGTGGAAAACATAAAGAACAAAAAACTCATACCATCATGTACTATGTGAGAAAAATTGCTATTAACATTTTAGTGTATATGCTTCCTTTTTCTATGTATTTTAATACCTTTTCATTATTAGAAATATACACAGTATTGTTGCAGAGAATTTGGAAAATTCAAAAAACATTTAAAAGAACAATAAAAACACCTCTAATTTTACTGTTTAACTTTAAAAAAAAAAAAATTGGCCTATAGGCACACGGAGGATGCTCAATATCAGGAAAACGCAAATCAAAGCCACTGTGAGATAGTGCTAGGTAGATGTTAGGCTAGCTATCATCGAAAAGGCAAGAGATAACAAATGTTGATGAGCACATAGAGAAAAGGGAATCCTTGTCCATTATTGATGAGAATGTAGATTGATGCAGCCATTGTGGAAAACAGTATGGAGGTTCCTAAAGAAGGTAAAAATAGAACTACTGTATGAACCAGCAATTCTTCTTCTGGTTATATACCCCATGTAAATGAAATCAGCTTGTCAAGGAGATATCTGCACTACCACATTCACTGCAGCATTATTCACAATAGCCAAGATCTGGAGACATCAATAGACAAATGTATAAAGAAACCGTGTTGCATGCATGCATGCATGTGTGTGTGTGATGGACTATTATTCAGCCTTTATTTTTATTTATTTATTTATTTTTTTTATTGTTAAATCATAGCTGTGTACATTAGTGTAATCAAGTGGTACAATGTGCTGGTTTCATATACAATCTGAAATATTATCATCAAACTGTTCAAAGTAGCCTTCATGGCATTTTCTTAGTTACTGTATGTAGACATTTGTATTCTGCGTTTAGTAAGTTTCACCTGTACCCATTCTAAGATGCACCATATGTGTGCCCCTACCCATTACCTTCCCTCCTCCCTAACCTCCCCCCTCCCTTCCACTTCCTTGGCCATTTCCCCATAGTCTTGTGCTATAGTTGGGTTATAGCCTCCATGTGAAAGCTATAATTTAGCTTCATAGTAGGGGTCAGTACATTGGATACTTTTTCTTCCATTCCTGAGATACTTTGCTAAGAAGAATATGTTCCAGCTCCATCCATGTAAACATGAAAGAGGTAAAGTCTCCATCCTTCTGTAAGGCTGCATAATATTCCATGGTGTACATACACTGCAATTTATTAATCCATTTGTGGGTTGATGGGCACTTGGGCTTTTTCCATGACTTAGCAATTATGAATCAGGCTACAGTAAACATTCCGGTAAAATATCTTTGTTATGATGTGATTTTTGGTCTTCTGGGTATATACCTAGTAGAGGAATTATAGGTATGAATGGCACGTCTATTTTTAGATCTCTAAACATTTTTAGATGTTCTCCAAACATCTTTCCAAAAGGAACTTATTAGTATGCATTCCCACCAACAGTGTAGAAGTGTGCCCTTTTCTCCACATCCACGCCAACATCTCTGGTTTTGGGATTTTGTTATGTGATTTATGTTATGTTTTGGGATTATGTTAGATATCACCTAACCCCTACTCTTACTGGGGTTAGGTGATATCTCAAAGTAGTTTTGATTTGCATTTCTCTGATGATTAAGGACGATGAGCTTTTTTCCATGTGTTTGTGCGTCTGTCTTCTTTAGAGAAGTGTATCTTCAAGTCCCTTGCCCACCCTCGGATGGGCTCACGTCTTCTTTCCTTGCTAATACATTTGAGTTCTCTGTGGATTCTGGTTATTAGACTTTTATCGGAGGTATAACCTGCAAATATTTTTCTCCCATTCCGAAGGCTGTCTTCTTGCTTTACTTACTATGTTCTTGACTGTGCAGAAGCTTATTATTTTGATTAGGTCCCAGTAGTGTATTTTTTTTTTTTTTATTATAGATAAAAATATGCACCATAGATGTGGCCCAACCCATCACCCTCCCTCCACCCAAACTTCCCCCCTCCCTTCCCCTTCCTTGGTCCTTTCCTCATAGTCTTGTGGTATAGTTGGGTTATAGC
>CAUYPK010031615.1:0-10265 GCA_963574355.1 Loris lydekkerianus | reverse complement strand
ACAAACACCGTTCACAATTATTCCAATACTTACAAATTAATATTTATTGTTAATTTAAAAATATATATATATATATTTTTTTTTTTATATTTATTTATATTTATATATTTTTTTTTTTTTTTTTTTTTTTTTTTTTTTTTTTTGAGACAGAGTCTCTATCACCCGGGGTAGTGTGCTGTGCATCATAGCTCACAAGAACTTCAAACTCTTGGACTCAAGTGATCCTCTTACCTCAGCCTCTCAAGTAGCTGGGACTACTGGCTCCAGCTACCATGCCCAGCCAGTTTTTCTTTTTCTTTTTCTTGTTCTTTTTCTTCTTTTTTTTTTTTTAGAGACAGAGTCTCACCATATCACCCTCGGTAGAATGCTGTGGCATCACAGCTCACAGCAACCCCCAACTCCTGGACTTAGATGATTCTCCTGCTTCACCCTCCCTAGTAGCTTGGACTACAGGCGCCCACCACAATGCCCAGCCATATTTTGTTGCAGTTTGACCAGGACCAGGTTCAGACCCACCACCCTTGGTATATGGGGCCGGCACCCTACCCACTGAGCCACAGGTGCCTCCCCTTTTTCTTTTTTTCTATTTTTAGTAGAGATAGGGTCTTGCTCTTGCTGAGGTAGGTCTCAAACTCCTGACCTCAAGTAATCCACCTGCCTCAGCCTCCCAGAGTACTAAGATTACAGGCATGAGCCACCACTGGTTATGTAATGTTAACTAGTATCTTCTCCTCTATCCTCAGACAGTATTATATACTTACCATATTATTATAGTTGTGATAACTAAACCTATTCATTCCCAAAGCTACCGTGGAGAGATTGACTTGAAATCATGGTTCATTCAGTTCATTTACTAAATGCCAACAATGTGTAAAGATTTGGCAGAGCAATCATGAAGCCTGAAAGAAATGAGAACCTGTCTGGTGAGACAGTTATATACTGCTGTGTCATCTTTAAAATTTGTCTTTTATCACAGTTTGTCGCCTCTCCTTATCCATTTAAGTTATTTTAACTTTAAATCCCATTTTGACATTATTATTGCCAGTCCTCTTTTTGCTTATTTACATTTACTTGGCGACTTTCTGCCTTATCCATTATTATCAATCTTTTATCTCTTTAAATATATCGCTTATATAAGTAAACATTAAAATAGAATTTTTTTTTTTTTGAGACAGAGTCTCACAATGTTGCCCTGGGGACAGTGCCGTGGCATCATAGTTCACAAGAACATCAAACTCTTGGGCACAAGTGATCCTCTTGCCTCAGCCTCCCAAGTAGCTGGGAATTACAGGCACCCACCACAATGGCTGGCAAGTTTTTAATTTTCAGCAGAGATGTGGTCTTACTCTTGCTCAGGCTCTCTACCTGCCTTGGCCTCCCAGAGTACTGGGATGATAGGCATGAGCCACCAAACCCAGTCCTATTCCCTTATTATTTTGAAAGTTGTACCATACTTTATCATTTCCCTCATGTTTTTCTTCTAATTTATGGTACTCATAATCAAATATATATTTATATTTCTGTACTATTACATAAAAAGAAAGTGTTAACTATATCCCTCTTATAAGACATTCTGTTTTATAAGACCCCTAAACCAATAAGATGAGACCTTAGAATACTTGTACCTCCCCTTGCTCCTTCCATCCCCCCAACTTTTAAATAATGGTGAGCCAGTACTTTTAATTCTAGACTGTTATTAATATTTCTTTTGCAGTGTATTTCTACAACTGTGAGAATCCATATTTGTTACATAATTATAATTCCTCAACTTATTTGGTCATTGTCCATTTAGATTTAGCTACATATTTTTCTAGATGAGTGTGAGAGTGTGTGTGTGTGAGTATGTGTGAGTGTGTACTTCACTACTGTTTCCCTCCTCTATCTTCCTACCATCTGGAAGTCTTTTTTCTAATTCATTTTTCTATATACAGTCATTTTTCTAAAACATTACTTGATGACTTGTTATCTGAATCTTTGCATTTTCACAAATACCATTCTTCTATTCTGACGTAAATGTTTTCTAACTAGGTGTTAAGTTTTCAAGGTTCTATGCCTTCTTTCTTAGAGATATGTTGAGGTTAATTTGCTGTTTTCTAGTTTTCAATATTGCAGGTAGGAACTCAAAAGCCAATATTATTTTTCCTTTATTAGGAAGGAGAGTACCAATCTTCCTATCTGGTAATTTGTAAAATTTTCTCTTTGTCCTTGAAATTACAAAAGTTACCAGGACATGATTCAGTTTGTGTTTTTTTCAACAATCTCGCCTAGAACTCAGTTAACCTTTTCTATCTCTAAGCCCATCTCTTTTCAAATAAATTTTTCCTCTCATCTCCCTCTATCTATTCCTTTCTCTCTTTATAGAATTCTGTTGTTAATCTGTCTGTCAGTATCTTGTTCTGCCCTCTGAGTTTCTTATTTTTCTGCAAGACTTTCATCTTCTTATACTTTGTACAATTCTTGGAAATAGTTCCACCACTTTATTTTCAAGGCCACTAAGTAAATTTTCAACAGGTACTATACTCACCTTCATTACTAAATTTGAAAATGTTTTTTTTTCCCCATTAGAGAATGATGTTTTTCTACCCTTTTAATGTCATAATTCAGTTTATGTAAGTGGTTTAATTGTTGGTTATTGTTATTCTTCAAATTATCTATTCCCCCACGAGTTTTATTTCACTAGGAGCTGTACTAAATCGTGTGCTTATTCTTCCACCTTCCGGTGGCTTTCTTCTTAGACTGCTGGTATTTTCCTTTGCCTACTGAGAATTCTGTTTACTTTCAGGGTTCAGGGAGCTGCTAGGGTACTTTAGATGTGATATGAATGGAGTCTACTACAAAAGAGAATTACTAGTAGTAAAAGGCATAGAAGTCTTAACTTCTGAATTGTCAAAGCACCCATGGCAAGCTGCCAGTCTTCTAATGAAGAATGAACAAACAAAAAGCATCTGTGCTTTCTGGACTATTCTGTTGTAAAGGCTGGGCTTTCCCTGATGGATCAACTTAAAAATGATGCCCTTGTGCTTGAACTGGATCCCAGCCAGTCACAAGTTCTTAGAATCAGTGAATTTTAGAAATGAAAAGGACTAGGCCAAGTGTCCTCATTTTACAGATAAGAGGAATAAAACTCAGAAAAAGATGATAATTTTTTAGAATCATCTAGGTAATTGTCTAGGTAGTTAGCAGAAGAAAAACTAGATTCTAGACTTTATAACATTCAGGCCTTCATTTAACAGCTCTATCTTCAGTTACATTACGTTTTAAGCAACTGTCTTATAGTATGTTTTCCTATGATATTGATATTCTAAGAAAAAAAGGATTAAGTACTTAATTCAAATGAAAATGAATAGAAAGGGTTAGTAAATCAAGATTCTTGCTAGTATTAGAATTATCTTTAAGAAATGGTAATTAACCATCTAAATCTAATTAAAACTGCACTTGTTAATGAAGAAAGATTTAAATGACATCACAATATCCCTTTAAGATCCACCACTCTGAAGAAAGAGAAACTACTGGTATATATACCTAGAAAACTTTTCTTCTTAATCCAACAGCCCCTCTAGTGGCAGCAGTGAGAAAATATTTCACATTTTACAAGAACAAAGACATATTTAGATAATGATAAATAGCTGTTATCTGACAGTATACTATGTATAACAAAGTGTCTTTCACAGTTTGAATGTTACTATAGTTTGGAAAAATAGAAAAAACACAAAGGTGACCTTGAACCTGTCACTATTTGTCAAAACCTTAGTGTCTTCTCTTATCTCACAGAATTGTAAGATTAACACATGGGTGTGAAAATGTATTGTTGTTTTTACAACATAATTTTGTGTCTTAAATATCATTTGATCTTATATATAGGAAGTTGTGTTCTTAAATACTATAAAGTTGGGCGGCGCCTGTGGCTCAGTGAGTAGGGCGCCGGCCCCATATGCCGGGGGTGGCGGGTTCAAACCCAGCCCTGGCCAAACTGCAACAAAAAAATAGCCGGGCGTTGTGGTGGGCGCCTGTAGTCCCAGCTACTCGGGAGGCTGAGGCAAGAGAATCATATGAGCCCAGGAGCCGGAGGTTGCTGTGAGCTGTGTGATGCCACGGCACTCTACCAAAGGGCCATAAAGTGAGATTCTGTCTCTATTTAAAAAAAAAAAAATATACTATAAAGTCAGATTATACTATTTTGTAGTTTTAGTCTCCTCTACCTGAGAAAATTAAGATATTGTGCTCTAATTAGCAAAACTGAGAAAATCATGACTTTTCTTTCTAATATACTCATGATTATAATCTTTGTTTTCTATTTCTTCATATCAATATTCAGAGTAATATTTCAGTCTTAGAAAGCAAAACTCAGTTTTTATTTGTTAAAAGTCTGAGGGGGAGAGAGTATAAAGTAAACATATAAAAATATTACTCTCTGCAAACTCTGAGAGATGAATACATGGATGTTTGTTACACTATTATGTTGGAAATGTTTTATAATTGAAAATATAATATGAATCATAAAAAATAAAGAGAATTTATGACTTGTGGACAAGCCCTCAAATTATGTTTAATCAAAATCTCAGTTTCCATGTGAATGTATTTTAGGTTATTAAGTACAAAACGTCTGATTTCCTTAAGTACTAAGTTTGACAGCTAATACCTTTGATATTTCACTTTGACACGTCACATTTTATTTTATTGTCCATTCTCATTCCTTCAAATGCATGTTTTAGCTTGTGATAATTTTTCAGATTTTTTTTTTTTAGATCAATTTTTGTGAAACCATGGATAAGACAAACCAGTGCTGTTATTGTCCACCACAGCTTCATGAAAACTCGTCAGCTGATTACAGCAGATGTCTACAGCAGCCAATTAGATGAAGTGATAAGGGTGCTTGCGATTAAGCAGCTGTATTGGTCCATAGAGACAGGGCCAATCCTCTTGTAAGACAACACTCCACCACAGGTCACACAGACAGCCCTGCTGTCATCTACCGTATTCACCAGATCTTGCACCAACTGAGTACCATTTCTTCCGGGCTTTGAACCACTTCTTGAAAAGAAAAATATTCAATTCTCAACAAGATGTGGAAAACACCTTTTGCAATTTTATCACCACTTACTCTCCAGGCTTCTTCACTGCTGGCACGAACAAGCTACTGTTAAGGTGGCAAAACTGTGTTGACAGTTTAAGTGTATACTCTGATTAATGGTACTGCTTCTGGTTTAAGATATAATAAGCTTTTGATTTGAATTCGGGCATTTCATATTTAATAACTAATTTAATAAGATTCAGAATCACATTTTTTTCATTCCCCAAAACTGTACTAACATGTCTACACATTCATTCTTTTGCTGGTAATCCCAGACTAATCCACACCTGTTGCCTCAGAATTCTCTATTTTTGATGCTTTTGCACAAGATTCTCCTGTGAAATTTTCCTTCTATGACAAGCCTGAAAAAAACAACTATACAATCACTTCTGATTGTACAGGGAAGGGAACAAACATTTAACGAGAAGCCAAAAGTTGTGGTCCGAACTGTGCCACTTACAGCTCTATAGACTTTTATATGTTACTTTGCCTCTGCATATCAATTACCTTTTCTTAAAATGGAAGTAATGATACCTGTTCAACCTACCTTACAGGTTAATTGTGAAGTAAATCAAGTTATAGCATCCAGCATGAATGAAGTTATAGATCCTCTGACTATTACACATTTGTGCTGTCTCTCTAGGAAGCCATGATGTTTAACTACATCCCCAGACACTAGAAATGTCCAAAAAAAAGTAGAGTCAGAGAAGGGCAAAGGAGGATAGAGAAGGGTAGGCCCAAATAATGGGCTCAGGGGCCCAGCTCTATTACGGGACAAGACGACCTTTTCCATTTTGGGATTCATTGGTTTTCTGGATCTAGCCACAGAGCATAAAGTAGCATTGAGCCTGTTCTTTAAAACATGATAACTTGCGGTAAGGATTAGAAACCAAATCTCTTTTATTTCTACAAATTAGAAAATTTTATATGTGCAGTTGATGACCACAGTTTTGTGAAATAGGAAAAGAATATTTCCCAGAAAATATAAAAATAAGTAAACCAAAAAAAATTCACTGAAAAGTATGTTTCTTTGCAGTCATCAGCTAGCCTGTCCCAGATTATCTTTCTCCACCTACACAGATGAACACCGTGATGCTGTGTGTGTCGTGGCTGCTTTGTTTCCCACAGCTATAATAATCCTGTAGATTCACCATATGATATGCGTTACATGTTGTAAGTTTGGTGAAATTAGCTAAGATCTCTTTGTACTTGCAAAAAGATCATATTTTGTTGACAATATTCATTGTCTATTCACTTGAACCACATCCCACATTATTATCCTGTATTTGTGATGTTTGTTCCATTTACTCCATAGGTCAGCCATTTGGCTCAGCATAATGATATTATGACCCAGCAAGGCAAGCAGCCTAGAACTCTGGGCATCAGGAACCCATCATGTGTATATTTGTATATAGTATTTCAACACAACAGAATAATTTTCTGTTTTTTGTTTTTTTGTTTTTTTTTTTTAGACAGAGTTTCACTTTGTCACCCTGGGTAGAGTGCTGTGGCGTCATAGCTCACAGCAACCTCCATCTCTTAAGCTCAAGCAATCCTCTTGCCTCAGCCTCCCTGGTAGCTGGGACTATAGGCATGTGCCACAACGCCCGGCTATTTTTGTTGTTGTTGTTGTTGTTGTTTGGCAGGTCCTGGACTGGGTTCTAATTCACCAGGCCTGGAGCATATGGCTGACACCTTAACCATTGAATTATAGGTACCCAGCCTCTCTTTTTTCTTAACAAAAAATGAAAGGTATTGATGAGAAATGTGTTTAAAATACTTAATTCAAAAAAACTTTAAATATATCCATTATTCAATATAATTCTTCTTAGATATTTGCCCAACCAGTTTAACTTCAGAATTTATGTCAGAGATTTTTTTAAGTTCCTAATGTTTTACTTACCATAAATGAATACTTTTTTTTTTCTTTTTGGCTGCCTAAGCAATCATCTCAATCACTTTGATGGGTCCCTATGATGGGGCAGAATCTCACTTTGTTACCTTCAGTAGAGTGCTATGGCATCATAGCTCACAGCAATCTCAAACCGTTGGGCTTAGACGATTCTCTTGCCTCAGCCTCCTGAGTAGCTGGGACTACAGGCATTCACCACAACACCCAGCTATTTTTAGAGACAGGGTCAGGTTGGCTGAGGCTGATCTCGAACCCATGGGCTCAGGCAATCCACCTGCCTTGGCCTCCCACAGCATATGAGCCAATTTTTTAACTTTTACTTTTCTTCCTTCCCCTTGGGAGCCTGCATTCCAGAGCCAGAGCAACACCTAGAACACTTACGGGTAGGCCAATGCTATATGAAAAGGAGAATTTTACCCAGATCCTCTAAGAGAACCTCATTCAGGCTGGAACCGGGTCTACTTTGCTGTTCAGACCTTTCACACGTAGCTCTGTGGATATATTTAAGAAAATCTGTGATTTTCTTCATTGTTAGTAATCGATACTCTGCTCAATAAAAACTGCAAAGCATGCTAAAGCTGAACTTTGCCAGATTGCCAGGTATGTTTGTATGATTAACTTTTGTTAGCACAATAGTAATAGAAATGGCAACTAACCTTTCTTGAAAACTTTGTTTCAAGTATGATTCCAAGTATTTTGTGTGTGCTATATCATTTAATCCCCATGGCAACCCTATAATTCCTGCTTTACAGATAGAAAACTAAAGAGCAAAGAGAGGTTAAGCAACTTGTCTGAGGTTCCGTATCTAGCAAATGGTGGCACCAGGATTTAAGCCGAGGCAGTTTGACTCCCGAGTTTGCATTCTTAGTCTCTGTGCCACGCTGTGTCCCCTCCCTCCTGGCTTATTTCGTATAAAGCCTATGAAGGTGGTGTCTCCTGGGTCTCAAGAACCTCTTAATTCTTTCATGCTGGGATAAGAACTGAAACGCTATCCTTGTTACAAATCATTCCATCTGGAGTTTAACTTTTCTTCTTTCTCTCTCATCAATTAAGGCATTCAGGTGAAGGAATAAACTGCACTGTCATGAGAGATATACGCCATCTCATTAAGAGATCATTGGGGTTCAAGTTAACAAAAATCTGCTGAAGTTTGCATAAGCCAAGGAGAGATTTTGAGGAGGATATAGGGTTATCTCATGTAACTCACAAGCAAGAATACAGCCGGGCCTGAAAAGGGACTAAAAGTAGGAACTAGAAAGTTAGAAGTCAGGATTAGAAAGTCAGGATTACTCCCTTTCTAGTTGTTCGTGTTAGATATCCACAGGCAAGAAAGGGAAAGGAAGAGTCAGGTAGTAAAAAGGGAAATACTCCCTCCTCCACAGATAAAAAGACTTGAGTGAACAGGGTGTAGGCTGGACATACGCTGTTCTGTACTACATCACTTGAAGGGAAATGCCAAGTTCAGGTCACACTGGTCGATTGCTTTATATGTATTTAAAGTAGAAACTAAATAGTCCCTTTGAGCTACTTCCTACCATCCTCTCCTTTCATAAATAAGCCTTGTTTATTCTCACTTAATCAATCTTAAGTTACATCTTTGCAACCCTTCTATCATTCAGAGGATAAGGCCCTTGATTTCTCTCCATCTCCTCCTCAGGCCTTTGACCTGTGCCATCTGGGGCCTGGTAAAGTCAGAAGCCTGCCTAGTTTTAATCCCTAACGTTCATCTTATACCCTCTATGTTCCTATGGCTCTGCCTTCCTTGTCGTTTTTTTTGCTACCCTTTCTTTTCTCAATAAATACCTACTGGTTCTTCGTGTTTCTAAGAGCCTTCTCCCTCGTTTCCCATTAGATGAGCTCCAAATTCTTGGGCTTGAGGATCCTCCAAACTCATGTTCCATCCTACCTATCCCAGGGGTTCTCAGTCAAGTCCTTCATTCTAGCCAGGCCATTTTCATATTGATTTAGAAACACCCCAGACATAATTACTATTCCAAGCCTGTGCTAGTGCAAATCCTGTCGATTACAAAGCCCTTTTCCTATACCTTTCTACCTCTCAAAATCCAGCTTATTTCTTGGGGCCCTATATAAGTCATTTCCTCTGAAGAGTCCTATGTGGCCTTTCTAACACCTGTGGTGAGCAAGTGTCCTAGTTTTTCTTGGGATTTCCTAGGACATCTGACTTTCGGTACTAAAACAGGAATATTCCTAGCAAACCAGGATGATTAGACATCTCTCCGCATCTCACCATCTCCCCTCATTACACTGCCTTGCTAGAGTGAAAAGCCCAGCAACCCCTGCTTCAGTACTTAGAAGGTCCTTTCTACACAGTAAGAGTTATGCTTCCATTAGGCAGAGACCTTTTTGGTTCCCATACAGAATATGGTGCTGTGTTCATGCTGATTAATGCCTATTCAGTGAATAAGGTAGTTTAGTTTTAAGTTGGTGCTGTACCTAAAATCTGTGTGTTGATATATTTGTCTTTATTTTTTCTAGCCCAGATGACTTACTCAATGCCTTGAATGAGGGGATCAGTCGTGCTGATGTCATCATCACATCAGGGGGTGTATCCATGGGGGAAAAGGTATGAAAATACGGGGCTTAGGAAAATGTACCTACTGTGATGCCTTACATATGATTGATTGACTGTGGTCTGGTTGGTATCTGGTATTTATAACCAGGCCCCCACAAAGGTGAAAATCCATGCAGTGTGGTAGGTTAGGGAGCTTACCTCAGGAGCAGCCTGGAGAATCCCACAACTTGCAGAATGTTTTGTGCTGTTCCCTAGAGACTTGTAGTTTGTTTCTCACTCAATTGTATTATATTAGGACTTCCTTTATACATGATATATACCCCCAAGGTAAAGCTCCAAGAGCCTGCCTTGTATTCATATATTTTCTCCCAGAGCTGACAAACTCACCCACCTCATATTCCAAAACTTACCAAGAACCCTTAGCTCCACTTCCTCACAGGGAAAAAAAAAGAGGATTAGAAATTCCTTTGACTCTTTTTACAAAAGTGGTAAGTAATAATAACGAAACACATATACACATATGTACTGTGCATATATGGTATTATTGAACTAAGATTATTTGCACATGCTAATGCTTAGTCCTATGAAAATTTCGATTTGAATATCTCAGTATCATTAACATATATATATATATATATATATATATATATTTTTTTTTTTTTTTTTTTTTTTTTTTTTTTTTTTTCTAATAAGTGAAATTTTTTGGAGTGGGTATTCTTGTGTTGTGTACAACACAACAACAAACCAAA
>CAUYPK010031614.1:0-26098 GCA_963574355.1 Loris lydekkerianus | reverse complement strand
GCCAAGTCCAAGAACACCAAAAAAGTTCACAGGTAAGGCCTTTCCGGTTTGCAGTCTCACTGCTGCTTGTACTCACGGTTGCCGGCGTGATTAGGTTGATCGAACACACGTAGCCACTTGCCAGTTTTCCACTGTTTTTGTTTTCCTCATGGGGTCCAGAAGTCCCTTGCTGGCTCTCTGTATCCTCAAAGGGATGATCGTAGGCAGATCCCACCGGCCAGAGATGTCTGGAGTCTTGTCTCCCCAGATTCGCCAAGCCCAGTTAGAGGGAAGCTGTTACTCAGCCGCCATCTTTAATCCACTCCCGCCAAACTTTAAATTTCTCAAAAAAATAATACTTCGTTTTATATGGAATCAGAAAAAACCTGAAACTGGACCCACACCTTTTACCCTTAACTAAGATAGACTCTCACTGGATTAAAGATTTAAACTTAAGACATGAAACTATAAAAATACTCGAAGAAAGTGTAGGAAAAACACTTGAATAAATTGGCCTGGGTGAATATTTTATGAGGAAGACCCTCCTGGGCAATTGAAGCAACACCAAAAATACATTACTGAGATCTGATCAAACTAAAAAGCTTGTGCACAGCCAAGAACACAGTAAGTAAAGCAAGCAGACAGCCCTCAGAATGTGAGAAGGTATTTGCAGGTTATGTCTCTGACAAAGGTTTTATAGCCAGAATCCACAGAGAACTCAAACATATTAGCAAGAAAAGAACAAGTGATCCCATCTGAGGGTGGGCAAGGGACTTGAAGAGAAACTTCTCTGATAAGACAGGCACACGGCCTAGAGACATATGAAAAAATGCTCATCATCCTTAATCATCAGAGAAATGCAAATCAAAACTATTTTGAAATATCATCTAACTGCAGTAAGATTAGCCCACATCACAAAATTCCCAAACCAGAGATGTTGGTGTGGATGTGGAGGAAAGGGAACACTTCTGCACTGCTGGTGGGAATGCAAACTAATACATCTCTTTTGGAAAGATGTTTGGAGATCACTTAGGGATCAAAAATAGACCTGCCATTTGATCCTTCAATTTCTCTACTAGGTATATATCCAGAAGACCAAAAATCACTTTCTAACAAAGATATTTGCACCAGAATGTTTACTGCAGACCAATTCATAATTTCTATGTCATGGAAGAAGCCCAAGTGCCCATTGACCCATGAATGGATTAAGAAATTGTAGTGTATGTATACCATGAAATATTATGCAGCCTTAAAAAGATGGAGACTTTACCTCTTTCTTGTTTACATGGATGGAGCTGGACATATTCTTTTTAGCAAAGTATCTCAAGAATGAAAGAAAAAGTATACAATGTACTCAGCCCTACTATGAAACCAATTTATAGCTTTCAAATGAAAGCTATAACCCAATTATTGCCCAAGAAGAAGGGGAAAGAAGAGAGAGGGGAGAAGAGGGGGGAGGATGGGTAGAGGGAGGGTAGTTGGTGGGCCACGCCTAAGGTGCATTTTACAAGGGTGCATGTTAAATTTACTAAATGTAGAATATAAATATCTTAACACAATAACTAAGACAATGCAGTGAAGACTATGTTAACCAGTGAGATGAAAATATTTCAAATTGTATATAAAACAGCACATGGTACCCCATGATTGCATTAATGTACACAGCTATGATTTAATAATTAAAAAAAAAACATTAAAAAAATACTGAAAAATTAGCCAACAGCTTTCAGTTTCTCCTTGGAACTGGTTTGTTCACTCACTTTCTCAGTTGCTTGCTGAGGACTGAGGGGTAAACAATAGTCCTCCAGAGGCCTGAAAAGGAGTTTGGGAATATCCCCTTCTTCCCTGCCTCTCCTTCCCTGCCACCCATCTCCCTTATAGTGATAAACTCAGACTCCACATTTTCTCTGGAAGGAGTGTATTCATACTTCCTTGGTGTTCATACTGTTGGTGGGAATATAAACTGGTTAGCCATTGTGGAAAACAGTATGAAAATTCCTCAAAAAATTAAAGATGAAAATACAGTATGACTCAGAAATCCCTCTTCTGAGTATTTACTCCAAAGAAATGCAATGAGCACCTCCTTGTAGAGATCTATATGCATGCTTATGTCCAATGTAGTATTAGTGACAGTAGCCAAGATAGGGAAACAATCTAAGCATTTGCCTATGGATGAATAAAGAAATTTTATGTGTAGGGATGCATGTGTGTTTGTATAACAGTATATTATTCACTCTTAAAAAGAAAATGATCCTGCTATTTGTGAGGGCATGGATGAGCCTGGAGGACACTGTGCTAGGTGAAATAAACCACACACAGAAGGAAAAATATTACATGATTTCACTTGTATGTGTAATTTAAAAGAAACTGAACACACAGAAACAGAATAGCATGATGTGTTGTCAGATTCAGGTCAAAGGCTACAAAATTGCAGTTAGGTAAGATATTTAATGTAGAGCTCTAAGGTACTGTATGAAGGCTATAGTTGATGATATTATATTATATACTGGTAATTGGCTAAGAGGATAGATTTCCAGGTGCACTTGCCACACGCACAAAAACAGGTAATAATGTGAGGTGATAGATATGTTAATTTTCTTAATTGTCATAATCAATTCACTATGTATTGGTATATTAAAACATTGTGTTGTACATTGTAAATATATACAATAAAAACAGAACAATTAGCTAAGAATTGAATATAGTGAGGAATCTCTATTGCATTTTGTACATAAAGGAAGCACTTGGCCCGGTGCAGTGGCTCATGCTTATAATCCCAGCCTTGGTGAGACTGAGGTGGGTGGATTGCTGAGCTCACAGGTTTGAGACCAGCCTGAGCAAGAGCAAGACCCTGTTTCTAAAAAAAAGCTAAGTTTTGTTTGTGGTGGGTGCCTGTAATCTCAGCTACTTGAGAGGCTGAGGTAAGAGGATGACTTGAACCCAAGAGTTTGAGGTTGCTGTGAGCTAAGATGCCACGGTACTCTATCAAGGGTAACCAGTGAGACTGTCTCAATAAATAAATAAATAAATAAATAAATAAATAAATAAATAAATAGAAAGAGAAAGGAAGCTACCTACCTCATCACCACCAAATCCCAGATCCATGTCTCAGGGAAGTACTTTCGTACAGTCTCTGTGGGAGCCTCTTCCAAATAGATCATCCTTGGACCCTCGTGGCCTCTTTGTAATGCATCTGACTCTACTAGGGTGAGAGAAAAGACAGGAAAAATAAATATTAAAGTTAAAACTTGTGAGAGTTTGTAGTAGGTGCTATCAGAGACATAAAGGGTGATGAAACAGAGAAGAACCAGGAGAGGGAGGGTACTTGGGTGGTTAGAAAAAGTTTCTTGGAGGAGGTAGTATTTCAGCTGAATTCTGATGTATTAGAAGCTAGAAGATCATAAGCAGAGCATATAGAGACCTTGGCAGAAAGAGCCTTGGAGTGCCTGTGGAACAGAAGGGCTCTGGAGTCCTCTGTGGCTGTGCCATTATGCTAAGAGGACAGAATTATGACATGGGGTTGGGAGGAAAGCAGTAGTCGTATTTCCCATTAGTGTGTTTCTCAGTTGTGACACAGATATATGGCAGTAGCTTTGGGAAATAGTTTACAGGAGTGAAAAGATCAAGGATGGAAAAGTCCCTTTATTCCATATTGTGTCAAAAGTTAGAGTTAGGTCCTTTCACCTTATTCCCTATCTGTTAAGGTTATGCTGATAAATATTTAATAACCAAATCTCTGAAAAAAATGTGCATTGATATGCTTATATGTATGACAGTTTACTGTAAATGCTACTGATAAAGGATTGTAGAATGTAATTTATAAATAATATAAATATATACAGTAATCTTTGTAGTAGTACCATATAGCCAATTGATTCTCATTGAACATTTTCCTTGCTTTTTGAAACTCTTCTGTGTGTACTTAACATATGCTTAATCATGATTTAGGAATGTAAGATTATAAATAAACACTTGATTACTATTTGATTTATCAACAAGGAAGCTCACATCGCTGATGAATGCTTGTGGTTGCAACATTAATATTGGCTGATGAATATTGATTGATGAAAAAGTAGCTCTCGTTCATAAACATTTCTATTTCTGTTTACACTGATTCTATGCCTGGAAACTTTCTCTTCCCTTTTCTACCTCACACATCTCCATTTGCCAGAAACTAATTCTTCATAAAAGACATCTAATTCCTCAAGCAGAGTTAATATTTCTTTTACTTTGCATATTTGTGTAATACCTCTCTCACAGTCTGCCTTGTATTATTGGCAGAGTTGCACATGTGAATGGCCTGACACAATCAGAAGATACGGGTTTATATTGCTATATGACCTCCAACAAGAACCTCAATACATGTATATATCAATCACATGTCATTTTTTGGTTAATTTGTTTAATTTTGTCTTTCTAAAAATCCTTTTAGTCAGTTCAATATATCAGGAAAAAATTTTTATTAATTCTTTTTTTTTTTTACCTAAATAAGCAATCTCTGGTGTCCGTTGTTCATACTGTTTACGCTGTGGGCATACTTTGGGCTTATGAATCTTTGAATTGGTGAATACCCTTAGGCCCATATCCTGTAAAGGAAATTATCACCTAATCAGTACATAGATATTACATATTGATGCATGCTTCTTTTCTTTGAATTTGATAAGCAGTCCCATTAGCTTAATATTAAACTTTTAAAGTTCACATCTATAGAAGAGACATGAGTATACTTATGTAAGTAATTTCATTCTCTTCCTTGAGCTCTCTCAGTAGTAATTATTTTATACATGGGATATTTATGAACATCACAAAATAATGAGTTTTAATAAAAAAGAAAATTTGATTATCCAAAACGTATCGTTCAGTTTCATAGATTTTAGCAGATCTGTTACTATTAGCGACCTTTGAGTGGTCACTTGATCTCTGTCTCATTATCCTCAACTAAGGGATTAAAATAAGTGATTTTTTCCATACACAATATTTTAACAACTATATAAACTGACCATCCACGATGTGAGAAATTTACCTGTAGGAAGCTATACATATCCTTTTCATTTGTATTTGGCACTGGGGAATATGTTATTCCGTTAACATGAATGTTGTAATGTTCAACACAGTCTTCATTGTTGTCCTGCTCATTCATACCAACCGGCAAACCAGTGAGGTCCTCCAGTGGAAGCAGGTTGTAAACCTGCACAAATGCAAAGAAACAAAAAAGCAAACTTACTTGTGGTTTACTTTTTTAAATTCAAGGAGAAAAGAATAACCATCACCAGCATGAGTGCTCTCATTAATTTGATAATTTAGAAAAAGAATATGGATAATTTTCTCTAAAAACTGTTGCCATTTTGAAGATGTTTAACCAAAGCGCTCTCATCTAAGTACTTACAGGTCATAATGTTTTTGTTACATCATTCAGAAGCAAACACTAGACTCAAAATTAGAATAAAATAAATCTATAAAAATAGAGAAATTTGTCTGCTATATTTGAGATATTGCACTGTGCTAACATTTTTTGTCTTTTATCTTGTGATTAGTGACTGATTCAATATATAATAAAGTTAATGGACATGTTTTAAACAGTTCTATGAATAAATAAATGTTCTCTACGTGGGACAGGACAGTATCTTCTTACATATTATTCATAGAAGCAAAATCCTCCAGCTTTTGACAAAATACATAAAACTTTAACTGTGAAATACTGAACATGACACTTCAGAGACTTTAGCTAGTGCATGCTTTTTCTTTTTACATTTATATATAATACATATTATACATATAATATTTACATTATATATAAAATATATATAATGTGTACAACACAATGCAAGGGTACATTTCAAAATAACTAAGAGTAAATTTTAAATGTCTTGCCACAAAAAATAATAAGTAAGTGAGGTGGGGGTTATGTTAGTCAGTTTGATTTAAACATTCCATATTGTTTACCAGATCATCACATTAAACCCCATAAATGTATAGTTATCATTTTAATTAAAAATTAAATAAAAATATATAAAATATACTATGGTGGCCAAAATGTGTACATATTTTAAGAAAGGAAAAAAATGTATTAAATTTCTAATACTCAGGTCGCATTTGAGTATTAGAATTCTGCAATTACAAGATTCATTTGAAAGGGAGTAGTAAGATGGAACATAAAAATGTTGCCAGGTGAGCTATATTACATTCATAGGAGTTTTAAATTGATTGGCAAGAGCAGATTAGCAAAGTGAGTCCTGTAATGAAAATTAGACATTTTTTCAAAGGTAGCTCTCAAAATTTCCCATTTCTCCTCCCTGCTCTATTTTTCTCCAAAGTACATCAGTATCACGTCTTGTCTATACGAATGTCATCAGACATGCATCTTTGTCAATGAGATAGCAAGATCCATCTCTCTCCCCTACCCCCTACTCAGCCTACCCAACAGAAAGATGAGGAGGATGGAGAACGCCATGATTCATTTCTGCTGAATGATTAGTAAATATACTCTCTCTTCCTTATGATCTTTTCTTTTCTTTTCTTTCTTTTTTTTTTTTTTTTTTGAGACAGAGCCTCAAACTGTCCCCCTGGGTAGAGTGCTATGGCATCACAGTTCACAGCAACCTCCAATTCCTGGGCTCAAGCGATTCACTCCCCTCCACCTCCCAAGTAGCTGGGACTACAGGCGCCCACCACAACGCCCACCTATTTTTTGGTTGCAGCCATCATTGTTATTTGGTGGGCCTGGATTTGAACCCGCCAGCTCAGGTGTATGTGGCTGGCACCTTAGCTGCTTGAGCCACAGGCGCTGAGCCATGATTTTCTTAATAACCTCTTTTTTCTCTAGCTTAATTTATTGTAAGATATAGTATATAATACATACAACATACAAAAAATGTGATAATCGACTGTTTATGTTAATCAGTAGAGCTTCTGGTCAAAAGTAGCCTGTAAAAGTAGGCTTTTTATTTTGGAGGAGTAAAAAATCATATTCATATTTTGGACTATGGTGGGGGATGAGTACCTATAACCCCCATAGTGTGAAAGCATCAACTGTACACATATGTATTGAATGAATGACTGACACTAGTGGGAGCAAAGTGTTTCATTAGTAAAACTAGGATTAAGAGAAACTAATGTTCCATCTCAGGTCTGCTACTAAATACCTGGAAGCTTCTGCTTTATTATTAAGTTGAATATCAAGTAGAATTTTCTGTCCTACTTACCCATCAAAGTTGTTATAATTAAAAAATAACCTTGAGAGTGTAAAATTGTTACATAAATATAAAACATTAATGCTATTTTTCATACACATCTTCTTGTTCCTACTATTGATATGTTCTTGATATTTCCTTTAGAAGTATTTTATATTTTCAATTAAAATATTATTATAAGAACCAAGAAGTAAAAACTTTCTTTTCTAGTTTCTTTTGGAGGGAAGTAAAAGCATAAAACTTTCCTTCGTAGACTTCTAATAGTGGAAAAAGTTCCAATAGAAGGTTATTCCAATTGGCCTCATGTTGAAAATGTGAAGATGTGACCAAACTGCTATTAGTACATGCTAAGTATTTTCTTGTTGTTCCATGTCAACACATGCTTTTGGTACAACTTTTATTAATCCTGTATTTTAAAATATTTCATTTATTAATATCAGCTATCATATATTAATTCATATTTCCTATATTCATCAGAGACAATACTCATCTTCCTTCAGAAATTAGCTGAAGATTGGGACAGCTATTATTTCAATTGATATAATTTTTTTAAAAACAGGAATTTGATATTTCATTTGGCTTGTGTAGTCTTAGAGCTGGTAAATGTACCACTTCTGTTAGGCTTTTTGAAATGTTAAAACTGTCTTGGAAACTCCTATTACTGGTTTCATGGAGCTCTGTAATTTCAGAGACTTTGGATAGCACATGTTTTTTATTTTCACATTTGTACCTATATAAAATACATATTACATATTATTATGTATATTTATATATATAAAATAACAAAGGGTGCCAAAAATGTATACATATTTCAAGAAAGGGAAAAACCATATTAAATTTGTAATACTCAAATCACATTTGACGTCTGCAGTTAAAAGAGGCACCTAATGTGATCTGTACTCATCTTTTGATATCAGTATACTTATATATTGAGCATTACAATTTTAATACAGTTTTTCCCTTTCTTAAGATGTGTATACATTTTTTGGCCCCTTCTGTGCATAATATACATGTATAAAAATTTATGAATGACTTCCCTGATTCCGCAATCAGAACGAATCCTTTTATTTTGTACATCTACACCTTTCTTACAGCACCTTTCACAATCTGCCTTGTATATTCTCCAGTTTTGCATATTTATCAGCAGTTCCAGGCTGAACAAGGTAGGTTCTGTAGGTCTGTTCTTAAGTAGAACTTGTATGTAGGTTGGAATAGGTACATTTACCTATTACGTGTAACAGCCTCTGTTTGTAAGTGCAAGTCATTTGTCCGTCAGATGTTTGTAACTCAGGGACTGCCTGTAAGTGCCTTGACACAATGAGATTTGGATTCGTATAGCTATGGGAACGAGCAAGAACCTTCCTTAATCTTAGTCACAAGTTCTTTTTCTGTTTTATTTATTAATATTTGTTTATTTTTGGGGACAGGGTTTTACTCTATCAGTTTAGTGGTGTCATCATAGCTCACAGCAACCTCCAACTCCTGGGCTCTAGTGATCTTCTGGCTTCACCCGCCTGAGTAATTGGGACTACAGGCACATGCCACCACGCCCGGCTAACTTTTTTATTTGTCACAGGGACAGAGTTTTACTTTGTTGTCCAGACTTGTCTCAAATTCCTCGTCTTAACCTATCCTCTATCCTCGGTCTCTTTTGGTGTTAATTTTTTAAATCACATTTTATATTTATAAAATTCTTTTATTCATTTCAGTATGCTGTATGGCAATACATTTTTATTACTCTTTTTTTTTTAACCTGCAATGGCTAGTAGTCTATATCCTATATAAATATATAATGTTACCCAGACACATACATATACATAATAAATTCTTCACCAAAGAAAGCACATGTGAAAGAGCTCAAAACTATTAACTTCTAGATAAATACACTTTTAATAGATATTATTCTTATCCTCCCCAGATAGGCCTTTTTGCTTGCTTTGAGCCCCTTGCATGGCCCATGTTGACCTCCTGAGGCTGTCAGGAACTCACCGAGGATGGGGAGAGCTCAGCCTCAGGCCTCATGAGCAGCACACTTTGGTCCACCGCACGGAGGGCACAGACCGACTGGGGAGAAGCTGTGACTCGCAGGTAGGCGTTAGAGCCCGGGAGCCCTCGCTCTGGGTCAAAGTTCAAAGTCACCTGTGAAATTGAGGGAAAAGGTCAGAAAAGGAAAAGTACTGATTTCACCATGCATGCCTTGCATTTTCTGAATGTTCTTCACACTCAGTGGGTAACTGCTTTGACTTCAGGGTGGCTGGTGTTATGTCAGTCCTGAGGCTTTTTGTGCCCTGAAATTCTTTCATTCTCAAGAATCAGTTGAGCCATTTTAATGATGTCTAGTTATTCTTAGAAATTACTAATGAGGACATGTCATTTTTTAATCTTTGATATGAGGTCAGGCACTCATTTAATATGGTTGGATTGCACAAAAATAGCACGTTTTTTCTTTTCACGTTTGTATATATATAAATTTTTGTTTTTGTTTTGGCTCTTTAGTAGTCTTAAAGTCTTGCTCATATATTTCCCAACATTTCATCAGAGATAAAGGGGACAAGTACTCTGAACTGTGTCATTTGGTAGGACACAAGGTGCTAGGAGAATTTTGAGAGTTTTGCACTAGGAATCAAGTGACAGGGCTTTTCAGTTTTGACTCTGCCATTACCTGGCTGAATGTCTTTGGGGAATCTGTTTAAGTCTTTTGGCTCTTATGCTCACAAGATAAATGAAAATGATAGTAGCTACTATGATTTTACAAAATATATAGAAAATACAGCAGAACCTCCATAGGTGACTACCTCCCTACATTGACCACCTCCTTAAGTTGGCCTAATTTTCTTTTCTTTCTTTTTTTTTTTTTTTTTGAGACAGAGCCTCAAGCTGCCACCCTGTGTAGAGTGCTATGGCATCAAAGCTCACAGCAACCTCCAATTCCTGGGCTCAAGCAATTCTCCTGCCTCCACTTCCCAAGTAGCTGGGACTACAGGTGCCTGCCACAACGCCCGGCTATTTTTTAGTTGCAGTTGTCATTGTTGTTTGGCGGGCTCAGGTTGGATTTTTGAATCTGCCAGCTCATGTTTATGTGGCTGGTGCCTTAGCCTCTTGAGCCACAGACACCGAGCCATGCTGGCCTAATTTTCATAGATTGGATGTGGACCACATGTGTGTTAGTACAGCAGGCTTAGTTCTTTATGTTGACCACCTCCATATGTTGACCAGTTACAGTCTCTTGGGTGGTCAACTTACAGAGGTTCTACTGTATTTTCTGTCAGCCATTTCTTTGTAAAATTTTGTAATGAATATTGTAATTAAAGGTACATTTAGCTATAATTTCCCATTTTCTCTATTTATGGCAACCTTATGGGTGACTTTTGGGACACACTCTAGTTTGAAATGTTGAGAAGTTTGTAATATCAAGCACCTACCTTGTTGGCCAGACACTTTTCAACTTCATACTTTGCTGAATCCCCAATCACTTCCCCATCAGGTAAAATGGCATAGATGAGCAACCGAGCCACCGGGGCAATGTCTAATGACACGGGGATGGACACGGGAAAATGGCCTTTCACTGAAATAGGGAGAATGAGAAGAACCAATCATGGGTTACAGTTCTGTTCAGAGCTGACATGAGATTATTCTGTTGCACAAGCCATTTTGGGAGGCTGGTCCAGTTAATGACTTTCTGTTAGTAGATGTAATAGATATATAAAGAACAGTAGATGCAATAAATGGATGAATAAAACACTAGCTTTAGGAAAAACTTCATCAAAATCCATTTTCTTTTATAAACCATATACGGTATTGATTTCTCACCAATTTTAAGCATTAGCTCACCTCTATACGCTTCTGATGCTATCTAAGGGTATGCAGACACCCATTTTGCTACCACTTGATCGGCACCTCACACTAGAACAGGGAGATAGACCCTGAAGCTAAAAGATATAATAGGAAGAGTTTAACACGTTGTATTTAGGCTCTATTAGATGAGGAGCAACCTTCAAATGTTTATATTTGTCACATATTTGTTCATGGAAAGGGTCCAATTCAATAGTGGAAATATACTATTTAACTCTTTATAAATAATAACTATCCTCAAAGGGGAAATAAGATATTTATAAAGGTACAAATGACTCAGCACAAGAATGCATTCTCAAACTTTACCTTTCCTCCTCCCCATTCTCTAAAATAATTGTTCAGTGTTTCCCATTTTGAGAAGAGAGTCCAAGAATACTTATGCCTTAAAAATGTAGAATAAGCATAGGTTATATACAACAACATATAATAATGCAAACAGAACATGCTGAAGGAGAAAATGGATATGTGAGTAAGGGAGGAGAAAAGGAAACATTATTGCGTTCCCGCTCTCAAATTCTTCTTTATTGTGCTTAGAGAGAAATGATCCCTCTGTTCTTGAAAGTAATGCTGGTATTTCTGTAGTAAAAAGATGAATACGTCAGAATGGGGCAACAATGTGATCGTGGAAATACTCACTATCTTCCTGCCTCATAGGCAGGACATGAGTCCCATTTCGGACAACACCTCCCTTTGCCATTACCTGCAAAAAAGGAAACACAAATGAATTTCATGTGTCTGACAGAGATTTCATTCCAATCTTACTTTGATATACTTGCTTTATTGAGCCCCTGCTGGCAATAAATAGACCCAAGAGAAGTCAAACTTTCAAAAGGAACATGCATAAGAAGTCAAGATGGCCGGTGTGGTGGCTTATTCCTGGAATCCTAGCACTCTGGGAGACCGAGGCAGGAGGAGCCCTTGAACCCAGGAGTTCACAGCCTGAGCAAGCACAAGACCCTTGTCTCTACTAAAAATAGGAAAAAAAAACTATAGAGTCAGGCATTGTGGTGGGCGCCTGTAGTCCAGCTACTTGGGAGGCTGAGGCAAGAGGACTCTGGAGAATAAGAGTTTGAGGTTGCTGTGAGCTATCATGCCATGGCACTCTACTCAGGGCGACAGAGTGAGATTCTGTCTCAAAAGAAAAAAAAGTCAAAGTGATGATGCCTAAATACTCTCCAAAGAAAAGAATGATAAGAATGGAAAATCAAGCATCCCACGTAGTCAATATTAAGTAGAAATCTGTAGATTAACAACAATGTGCACACATGAGAAAAAAATTCCATTAAATTCAAGAAATGTGGGGGAGGGAGCTTGGTGAGTTCCCACCTAATGGGAACGATGTACAGGTAAATGACACACTTCCTGGGTGAAGGTCTCAACTATGACTTGGACTTTACCTCACATACTCAAACAATGTAGCCTACTTGTATGTCCTCTCGTATTAATCCAATTTTTTTTAAAAAAGACCTTTATAATTACTTGCCCCTGTGGAGAGCTTTTGTCTACAGATAAGTCAATGCTGTGACTTCTTTCTCACCAGGTAATAGAAGACAAGCTCTTTCAGTTCCTTCAGGACCTGTGCTTTCAGAATATAATGTGCCTGGACTGTGTGAGTTTGGCCACAGCGCAGTTCCCCAGGCACAGGCTCAAGGTGCACAAAGCTGTTGCTCGAGGAGAACACGAGATTGGCAGTGTGATAGGCCTCTTGGTTTTCTTCTGACAGCCACTGGTAGCCATAACAGCTGTTTTGATCCCTGTGTTTGACCTAATGAATTAGGAAAACATTCAATATCATTTTATAGATGATATGGCATAAAGAATAAACATTCTGACAAAACTGTATAAGTTTACTGTCCTACTTTAATTTGTAGCTAGAGATATTTTACTCCACAATAAAAAGTGAGAGAGAAGGACTCCTTATTTTATTTATCTGTGTCAAAGGCAGGCATGCTTTTACATGCAGAGGCTGCTAGGTTTGAGATTTGCATTTCTGAAAAACACAAAATGAGGCTTCCTTCACTCTGATTAGCTTGCTTGAAATTTCTTTGGCTACTTTAGCTATGTAAATAGAGACATGGTATCTATGAAACCTCACTGAGTCTCTTAAATAATCTTAAGAAACTGCTTCAGAACTGTCTTTTTAATGATGGATTTTAAATGAGTATTATGAATAAATAAAACACTGCAACCTTAGGGGTCTGAGAAAATATTGGTAAAAATCATTGATTTCAGAGTTGAGTTGGTGGATTAGCTAAAGTCTACCTCTCCTGGACTGGCAGGCTGAGAATTTTTCATGTTTCCTGCTGTTCTGGATTCTTCTCATACCTCATAGGTCCTATTGGGTTCTATTTCAAATATTTCTATGTGTAGAATTTGGTTCTTAACTCTGGGTTCTTCACCCACAGGTGCCAATAGAATGAATGCATCCTTGTGCTAGCAAGACACTTAGTTCATAGTAGGGTGTCAATATATATTGTAGTGATAACACATATATATGACCAACCCCCAAGAGGGAGCATTTAAAAGTAATATTTTCATTGTAAGGACTACCACAGTGCCTGGCACATAGAAAACATTTAAGACATATATCGATTGATAAATGAATAAACATTTAAATTTGAGTCATTGGAGGTATGGGATATTATACTATCTATTTACATCTATATCAATAACATTATGTTATTTATGTCTTCTTTATACTTAATGAGGCAGGGGTTTTCTGGTACTATGAAAATGTAATATATATTGTATATTTATGTGTCTATAAGATATATCTATATCTCTGTTGGTGAATAGAATATGCTACATGTACACAAAACAAATTATATGGGAACAGATAGGTCATCTGGAGAAAATTAGAAAGCAAGACAAAAATATAGTAAGACAATTTATAGAGTGTATTATGTTAATATTGGCTTTTATAAATAGAAGTATTTAACAGTTAAAGAGTGGTTACAAAGTGCATGTATTATTTAATCCTTACAGTAATGCCAAGAGTTGGTACTGATATCATACCCATTTTAAAGATAATGAAATAAAGCATTGATGTTTTAGTTATTGTCCCTTAATATAGAGTTAAATCAATATTTTTAACCACTTTACTTGATTTTGATTCTGGAATTTACACTTTTCAAAAAATTGTGATAAAATAAAATATAAAATTACTATCTTCATAATTTTTTAGTGTACAGTTTGGTAATGTTAAATGTATCTGTTGTGCAACATAGAATTTTTTATTTGGCAAGACTGAATCTCTATACCCATTAAATAGCAAATTCCAATTTATTTTTCTCTCTAGTTTCTGGAAACCACCATTCTATCTTCTGCTTCTATGACTTTGACTACTTTAGGAACCTCATGTACATGGACTCATACAGTAGTTTTCCTTTTATGAGTAACTTATTTCACTTGGCATAAGGCCCTCAAGGTTCATCTGTGTTGTAGCAGGTGTAGGATTTCATTCCCTTTGGAAATCCTAGGCTGAATAATGTTTCATTGTATTCGTATGATATCCTATGTTTTGTTTATTCATTCATTGGTGGGTATTTGTGTAGGTTCCACCTCTCATCTATTAGGAATAGTGCTGCTGTGGACATGGGTGTGCAAATATCTCTTCAAGACCCTCCTTTTTACTCTTTGGTAAGGTTTATGAATCATACAGTAATTCCATTTTTTAATTTCAAAGAAACTGCTATACTATATATATATGTGTGTGTGTGTGTGTGTGTGTGTGTGTGTGTGTGTGTGTGTGTATATTTGCAGTTTATGGCTGGGGCTGGGTTTGAACCCACCACCTCCAGCATATGGGGCTGGTGCCCTACTCCTTTGAACCCCAGGCACCGCTCTAAACTGCTATACTATCTTACCTAGTGGCTGCACCATTTTACTCCATTCCTAACAATGTTGCTGAAGTCGAACTCACACTTTTAGCCCCACCAAAATACTGCCTCCTTTTCATAAACTTATAAAAAGTTGACCTTAAATTGGTTCCTAATTGCTAGTTTTTTCTCTCTATGGGACTAATCACAGTTTGGATTATATTTATATAATTTGGATTATATTTATATAATTTGGATTTTTAAGTTGCAATCATATTTTCAAGGCTATGTCATGTCATGGATAACTTCTTTCTAACTTACCCTAACACTAAGAGAGGTACCCGAAACATTGGTGGTGTTGATGGAGAACTGCACCAGGCCATGCTCATCTGTGGTAGCATTGGAGTGATAGTTAGCTTCATGTGCTGTGATATAGATGACTTTATTTGGCATAGGGATATCTTTCCCATCCGTTAAGCGCACCTGAAAATTAAAAGCTGTGAGTCACTCATATGGATAATAAGTAATAAGCACCAAACATATGCATTTTATTGCAAATATTATTTGAGTGTCTTTTAAATGTTGAACACAGTTCCAGGAATTGAGGATACAGCATTGAATAAAAAGTTCTTTCCATCACTGTCTAATAAAAGAGCTAGATACTAAATGAATGTATAAATAACACATTAATTTAGTAGTAATCAATCCCAAGAAGAAAAATCAAGGGGTTTGAAGGGATGAGGAGGAATAGGGTTAGTAATAACAGGGATGACATGAAAAACATATTCTGAATATTTTGGAAATACTGTGTATTATATGTAACTCTTGGAGAATTACAGAGCACAAAAGTAATATACTAATGCAAATTTGAATACATTACTCACATTTATTTGAGCCCCAGACACTTATTTTGTGGTGGACTATTATTAACTTCCTGTGGATTAGTGTCTTACATGTGCAAATATGCAATTGCTAATATATTGTCCTGTGTTCCTCTCTAGTCATCCTATATATGGTGCCTGTTTCTCAGCCTAGATTTTCAACCTCTTGGAAAGTAGACAGATTTTATGACATACTTCCCATGTGCAAAATCTAAAACTGAAAAGAGTCACACCAAATAAGGCCTAAAGCCAAATTATTGCTAATGATGACCTCAGCAGATGAGTAGTCTAGTTCAGATTGTTAAGATAGGGATTCTTTTTCAGTATAAGTTATTTTTGGTAGTAGGAAGCACAATAGGCTGACTTGGCTCAGTATTTGTAACTGGTTAACGTAAGTGAAGTTTGCAATGGAATGTTAGCTGCATGTACAAAGGTAAGAATTTATGCAAAATTTTGATTCTTTTCTAGTGAGAATCTTAATTCTCACTAGAGTTATTTAATAGCAGTGTAATATAAAATAGTACAACATACCTCTGAGAAATCTAAAAATAGACAGCACTTTCATTGTAGAAAGTGGCCAAAGTTTCTGAAAATGTTTTGCAGTCATAACATAACTAAGCCCTCTAGAATATACTCACTTTGTTGAGTCTAGTCCTGTAACATTTCTATCAAGAACATAATACACAATAATTGCACACTGAGGTACACACAACTATCACCCTAGACTTCTGGAATCAGAAAGATTCATTTGCACATCTGTTTACAATAGGAAAATCACAATGGAAGATTTTTTTTTTTATTTGTATGAAAATTTATAAGTTAAAAACCTGGAAACCTTAAATGGTGATATTTTACCCATAGGTTTACTGTTTTTAAAAATGAACTTGTTACTATAGAAAAGTAATATAAATATAATATCCACAAAAGAAAGACTATGTATAGTACAATCTTTAATACTTCAAAATAAAAATTAAAACCGCTTACCCACCCATTTCCTTTCAAAGTTAGGGTGAAAAGGATAGTGTAAATGGTCGCCATAAATTTTGAAATTCCCATGAGAAAAGGACTTAGCAAACTGAGACTGCATGATGGACCATGAAAAGGAGATTGAGGGGTATCATACAACACTGTTCCAAAGGTGATTTAAAAACCCCACTACAAATTTAGGTCTTTTTAAAATGTGGTTTTATACCTTTGTTTGCATTAATAAACTTTGGCAATGTTTTATATCTTTGGTTATATTAATTGAGAACATTAATGAGACATGGTTGATTGTGCGAATTAGGTGATAGTACATGGGTTCACTAGTGAACTGTAAAATACTCCACCTGCCCAAAGAAGGGGATCCCTTGTCTAAAGTTTGGGTCCACTTTCACAAATGAGAGTTTGGTTATGGTTCTTGTGATTTTAGTGGATCCTTTCCCAGTTAATTCCACGTCTGAAAAAGAAAAAAAAAAAAAGAATTTTTTCAGAGTGATGTTTCTGAACTTCTTATACTACCACCTTCCTTACAGTTCATAATTTGGCTAAAAAATTAAATCCATGCCCATTGTTTTTTCCCATACCCACGTGGTATACAAACCTGTTCCCTCTTCTTTGATCTTGGCCTCCACATGAAGTTTCATTTCATACCCTTGCCTCTTTAGCTGAAAGACCTTGATGTTTACTCGCTGAGAGAAGCAGCCATGGCTATTTAGCTAAGAGGGGAGAAAATCAAATACAAAAATATGATGCATATTATTCTGGACAGATCAGTGGTCAGTTGATCTTATGGTATTCTTTTTGGGCCAACATAAATCTAGGCATTTTCTATGATGAGGATACAATACATTTTCTCTAGTGACTAAATATTGTTACACTTCACCATAGTATCTCACATGTAATTGATAGTATCTGAAATTCTCTAGATAGAGATAGAAATGCCTTAAACATTTTTGAGTAATCGTTTTTAAAATTGATCCATATTTGTACATAATTATGGGGTACATATGATATTGTGTTATAAGCACAGAATGTGTAATGATGAAGTCAGAGTATTTAGGTACTACACTTGATCTTAGCCAAAAGACCAAGAAGCAATTGAAGTTAGAGCATTTAGAGTATCCATGCCTTGAGTATTTATTATTTCTACGTGTTGGGAACATTTCAAGTCTTGTCTACTAGCTATTCTGACATATACAATATATTTTTAATTATAGTCACTCTGCTCTGCTATTGACCATTAGAACTAAATCCTTAACAAAGTCTGGTTCCCCTCTTGTGATATACACTGTGGATGGGGAGTGGCCATCCACCTAGGGACTGGGTTCCCCACTCCCTGACATCTAGGTCAGGCCATGTGATAGGTTATTATTCCTAGAAAGAGAATAAAGCTGACATTCTAACCAGCCAAGACAATTAAGAGGCGTAAGGTTTTCTCCTTCCTTTATAGAGAAGTTGACACTCAAGGAGGCTTTGGACTGCTCAACTTCTAGCATTCTGGAACATTCATAATGAGCAATTACAAAAAATAATTTCCATTTTGCTAAATTAATGATTTCTAAAAAAAATTATAGGGTGGCCATAAAGTTTGTGTGCAATTTAAATAGTTATACAATAGCTGGCGTGGAATTCTCATCCAGACTGCTCTCTTTCTGAGTTAGCACCATGTTGCCACACACTGCTTGTCAGCAATGCTTTTATTATTATTTCCTAGAAGGAAGAATTTTCAACCTACCTCTTGACTGAATTTCTCACAGAAAGCCTGTGAGTCTTCACCAAAGCAGTTGGAAGGGTTGCTATACTTTCTGCAGACACTCACAGTCACATGTCCAGGGACAGGCTTCCCATACGTGTATCTGTCATGAGAAAATTGCCAAATGAATCAAAGCAGACATTGAAAACTACCATTTTCAGCCTATTTATATTTCCCTTGTAGCTACAGTATATTCCTCCGGGTGTTTCCCTCTACCCTCTGCCTACCCTCTGTGGGGCTCACACAATATTGAGGGCAAGAGTCACTAATCACTCTTCCCCTTTAGAAATATCCGGTGCAACGTGCTGAAATTTACTACATTATTCTTTTTATCATATCTTTTTCTCTTTGATTTTTTTTTTCAAATTTATCTTAGAAATGTCTTTATTATTACAAAAGCCAAACCTGTTTTTAAGATAAAAAAAAAAAATCTTTATACCAGCACCATGCCATTTGGTTACTATGGCCTTGTAGCATAATAGAAATTGGTTGGTGTGACTTCTCCAAATTTTTTCTTTTGCATATGATTGTTTTGTCCATTTATGTTATTTTGTGCTTCTATGTGAAGTTTGGGACTAATTTATCCAATTCTGTAAAAAATTATGATATTGGTATTTCGATGAGAATTGCATTGAATCTATCATTTTGGGTAAGACGGACATTTTAACAATGTTGATTCTTCCAATTCATGAGAGTGGGATGTTTTTCCATTTGTTTGTGTTATCTATGATTTCTTTCATCAATGTTTGTAGTCCTCCTTGTAGAAATCCTTTACCTCCTTGGTTAGGTATATTCCTGGGTATTTTATTTTCTTACTAGCTATGGTAATGGTATTGATTCCTTTATTTAACTCTCAGATTGACTGCTACTAGTATATAGAAATGGTACTGATTTGTGTATGTTAGTTTTTTAAGCTGAGATTTTGTTGCATTTATTTATCAATCCCAGGAATCTTTGGGGAGGGTCTTTAGAGTTTTCAAGATGAAAGTTCATATGATTAGCATTAGAGATAGGTTGACCTCCTCTTTCCTAATTTGCCTTTGATTTCTTTCTTTTGCTTGGTTATTCTGGGTAAGACTTCCACTACTTATGTTAAATAGAATTGGTGACAGTGGGCACCTTTGTCTTGCCCAGTTTTTAGGGGAAATGATTTCAAATTTTCCTCATTCAATATGATTTGTCTGTGGGTTAGTGAGTGGATAAAGAAAAATGTGGTGGTGTGTATTTATGTATATGTAAATATATATATGTAAATATATATGTAAATATATATATGTATATATATATAGACATACACACATTCTGTGGAGCACTATTTAGCTACAAAAAATGAAATAATGCCTTTTACAGCAACTTGAATGGAGCAGAAGAACATTATTCTAAACAAAGCATACCATGAAAGAAAAATAACCATCACATGCTCTAATAAGTGGGTGCTAAACTGTGGGTATACATGGTCATATAGCTGTATGTAGTGTAAGGGACATTGGAAACTAAGAAGGGGGAAGGTAGGTAGTGTAGTGAGGGATATAAATTTGCCTACTGGATACAATGTACACTACTCTGGTGACAAGCACAGTAAAAGCCTTGATTTCAGTGTTACTTAGTTCATCCATGTAACAAAACCACTTGTACCCTCTTAATATTTTGAAATAAAAAAAGAGGAAAAAATACCAACCAAATCAAACCAAACAAAAACAATGCTTTCAAGCCTACCTAGGAATACATACTACTAATATGATGGTGTCTCTACTTCCATCATATTCTCCTTATGTGCAACCTTCTTTATTTATATCAAGTTGTACTTGTTCACTTTTTACAAATATGAAATTGTTCATTTTTGATATGCAATAGATGATGGCTGTGCTTCCTTACCAATTTGAAATGTATTCTCTATTTGCAAGAGCAAGGGCTCACCAGTTACTTGGGAACAGGAACTTGGCCATTGCTCTGAGACAGCCTGGGGCAGGGGACTAGTTGAAGAGTGGGCGGATTACATATGTGGTCTCTAGGCAGGACTATATTCTTCATCTGCCTCCTCTTCTGGCTAGGGTTACTGCTGGACTGCCAGGAAGGGGAGCATAAGAGCTTAGAAATGTAATTTTTAGGTTGGAAGAGACTATACTGAGAGATCACGTTCAGTCTCCTCAGTAAAAGTGGCAATGCACAGAGGTATGTAACATGCCTTAGGTAGACCAATGAGTTAGATGAGATTTTGGCCATATTCCCAGCTCTACAAATTCTGAATCTAAGCCATTTTTTCTACTATACATGCAAGGCCACATAAATGATCTGCTGAGGACTGAATTTGACCATGTGTTGATTATTTCTTTAATACATGTTTGGTTTGGCTAGGTGCAGTAGCTCACGGCTGTAATCCTAGCCTTCTGGGAGGCTGAAGTAGGTGGATTGCTTGAGCTCATGACCACCCTGACCAAGACCAATAACTCATCTCTACCAAAAATAGAAAAAAAATAGCCAGGTGCTGCAGTGCACACCTGTAGTCCCAGCTATTTAGGAGGCTGAGGCAAGAGGATCATTTGTGCTCAGGAGTTGGAAGTTGCTGTGAGCTATGATGTCACAGCACTCTACTCAGGGTATGGAGTAAGACTCTGTCTCAAAAAATTATATATATATAATAAATATAATAAATATATATAATATATAATAAAATTATATATATACATATATACATATATGTAATACATACATATATGTGTATGTTTGATTATTTCTGCTTAAGGGAAAGCAACTACCCTTCAACATTATCCTGTTTTCGTTTTTGTTTTGGTGTATGTGTGTGTGCAATTTTGTCACTTTTAGAATCCATCCTAGGAGCATAGTCTCTATGGAAACAGTTCTCTACCTCAAAATAGTTATGGTAGTATTTATAAGGATATGAAAGAAAATAAGAAGGAGAAATAGAAAAGTAGAAGTACTTTTAGTAGAAGTAGAGCATTCCATACATGGAGATGTTCTCCAAATAAAATATTTGTGTTGCCACCATCATTTGCCAAATGGTAAGTCTCTTAAATAATTTTCCTCAAAAGATGAAAAGCAGTCAACTCACATGCCACACACTGATACATTCATCGCTTCTTCCAAGATGGTGATTACCTTTGACACTGTTACTCGTACTTCAAACTTGGGAAGCACTGTTGTTTAGCAAAAAGGGAGATTGGGGATTAGTTTTCAGTTTTGGAGGGCACGAATACTTTCATATTCTCTATAATAAATTCTTCATTTATTTTAGGTCTCTGACAAGGTAACTCTACTCTCCAATATAATCCTATCCACTCTGTAGTTTGGGTGTTTTTTATCCCAAGCTTCATGTTGAAATTTGATCCCAATGTTGGAGGTGTGGGCCTCATGGAAGATGTTTGGATCGTGGTGGTGGACCCCTCATGAATAGATTAATGCCCTTCCCTGGAGAGGGGTGAATGATTTCTCACTCTATTAGTTTCCATAAAAGCTGGTTGTTAAAAAGAAACTGGCAGCTTCCTTCTTGCTCTTTCATACTTCCTCTCTTGCCATGTAATCTCGGTACATGCTGGCTCTCCTTTCTTTCTGCTGTGAGTGGAAGCTCCCTGAAGCTTTCACCAGATGCCTAATCTTCCAGTCAGCAGAATCATGACCCAAATAAGCCTCTTTTCTTTATAAATTGCCTTAATAGAAACGTTAAATGGACTAAGATATATCTTAGGAGTTTTTGGTTGAGGGACTATGACAGATCACTGTATCCTTAATGAACTGTGGAAAACTCCATTAAAACAAGGATGTTATATACATATTGTTTGGAGTATTAATTATTTTTCCAAACAGTAACCAAGCTATAGGAAATCTTATTCACAAGTCATTGATGCCCTCACTGGACTTAGATATAATTAGTTCTACTCCAAGCCCATCATCACTCATGGGAAAGGGAATGACTACAAATAAGTTCAAATTTTGGGCCCCAGAGGTTTAACTATGAAAGAAAATGTTCCATGATATTCTGTGATCCATACCAAATTCCTCCACAGTGAAAGGATGCTCTGTTTTTCCACCTGATTTTTTCTGTACCACCACCTTATAGGAGCCATGCAAAGGCTCTGATGAGAGGAGAAAGGACAGTTGCTGTAGGCCATTCTCTAGCTTGAGATTCTGCCACTGTGAGATGCGATTTCCTTTGGGATCCTATGGATAAATTGATTATAACTTAAAAAAGCATCTAGCTAATTAGAGACAATAGAAGAAATCCATGATAATTCCTGTTTTATCCACAAAAAGGAAAAATAGGTGATAGCGAAGGCTAAGGAGGGGAGATGAGTAATAACGATTCAGCCCTGTGTGGGGCTGAAGGCTTCTCCCTTAATGACACATTTCTGAGATATTGTTAAGAACCTCTGAAACAAGAACACTTTTCCTGGACTTACTGCTTTTCTTCCAATTATGGAACGTTTCATATTGCTTACCTGAATATATACTAGTGGAATCTGAAAGAAGAAAGAAAAAAATGGAGTGTGTAATTGTTCTCAAATATTCTCAAATCTTTTTTATAAGCAAAATAGCTTTTTGTAGAATATAGTACTATATTCTATAGTAAAACACAAAGATTCCAGATTCAATCTCACCTGTTTTAAGCAATTAATAATAAATAATATTAAGAACTTACTAGGTCATCCACAACAAATATATATATGTGCACTGCTGTGTATTAGGAATGCAACTTACTAATATTACTTAAGTGCTTATAGTGAATTTTACTGAAGAACATTCTTCTGCATGCAGTTAAATGAATTGAAAAATAAACATGAAATTGTAAGTAGCTATGTTCAAATGTATGGGTAACTGAATTTTTAGGTAGTTCTAAGAATGAGGAGCAATGGGAATAGCTTCTTTGCTATCAATGTTTATTCATTTTTTAAAACTAGTAATTTATTAAGTACCTACTCATGTGTTGTACATCATTCTAGGTGCTGAGAATATAGCAAGGTGCAAAAGAATGTCTGTTTTAATGGAACTTACATTATAATATGAATAGACATTAATAAAACTTTTCATATATGTGTCTCAGTTAGTAGTAAATGACAAGATGAAAAATAAAGCAGGGTTGAGCCAACAGAGTGATGGCTGTGGTGGTCGATTTTTAGATAAAGGAGTGAGAATAGAAGTGGGGAGCTCACTTTCAGTGTTACTGCAACGATCTTGTTTAGAGATGACATTGGCCAGGATGAAATTGTAGCAATTCAGGGAATAAGAAATAGTATGGATATATTTTCAACTGACATGATTTTCTAAAGAAGTGGATGTGTGTGAGGGAGAAAGAGAAGGAAGGATTATGCTATAATCTCTTGGAGTAGAAGGCAGAAGAGAAGTATTGCCTCTTTTTGAGATAAGAAAATAAGGCAGAGACTGGATTAAAGATGGTGGCCAAGTAACAGCTTCCTTGCAACTGGGCATGGTGAGTCTGGGGAGATAAGACTCCAGGCATCTCTGGTAGGAGGAATCTGCCTATAATCATCCTTTTGAGGGTACAAGGAGTCAGCAAGGGACTTCTGGATCCCAAGAGGAGGACAAAAACAGTGGAAAACTGGCAAGTGGTTGCGTGTGTTCGATCGACTTAATCTCGCTGGCAACCATAAGTACAAGCAACAGTGAGACTGCAAACAGGAAAGGCCTTACCTGTGAACTGTTTTGGTGTTTTTGGACTTGGCACTCAGTTGAACTGCCTTGGGGAGAGCTTGAGCAGGAGTGCGGAGAACTTTGGGCATTGTCTGGGGCGCCAGACTGAACCACTGAGCTGGGCGCAGGAAGCCATTGTGAGAGAACTGCACTGGCAAGCTCCGCCCTCAGGGTCCCAGAGCAAGGATTGGGCGGAATCTAGTTAACCTAGTGACTGAGCAGCCTAAAGGCGGGGGCTGAGCTGCCTTACAGCCTTAATCCTTGGGGCAGAATGAGATGGTTTTGGCACACTGGAGCCTCAGGCTCTTGCCCTGGGTAGAGTGCCGTGATGTCACAACTCATAGCAACCTCAAACTCCTGGGCTTGGTGCTGCCTCGACCTCCATAAGAGCTGTGCCGCAACCCCTGACCCGTGACCCGCACCCATCTGGCCTCTGCACGCCCTGACCAGGAACTGCAGGAGCTGCACAACCCTGCATCCTCCCTCCTGTGTCCTCCCAGCCTCCACACGAGCCCACTCATCTGGCCAGGGACTCTGGTAGCTGCGTGCCCTCTGGAGCCCTCCCTGCCTTTGCGCAGAGCCCTTCTCCTGGCCAGAGACTGCTGGAGCCTTGGACTCTCTGTGCCAAAGTCACTGGATGCCAGGCAATCCCAGAACTGTGCACACCACCTCCTACCCTGTTGCTGGATCTGGGTGTGTCACACACCGGAACTGCTTCCACAACCAGAACTCCCTAGCTGGAGCATCCCCAGAGGAACTACACAGGGTCACTCCCTACAAAGATCCAGCAACAACAGAGTGACCCCACTGGAGTCTATTCTCAGAGAGCCACCTCCCCAACTCTGAGGGCAGCCAGAGGCAACAGTGAAAAACAATGATGAGGTGAAATGAACAGGAAAAACTCTGGCAATATGAATAATCAGAGTAGATCAACTCCCCCAAGGATCAATGGGGCAGACACAGCACAAGATCCCATGCTCAAACAAATAGCTGAGATGTCAGAAATTGAATTCAGAATCTGGATAGCAAATAACATTGAATTAGAACTCCAAGCAGTAACCCAAAAGATAATTCAAGAATTCAACAAATTCAAAGACCAAATGACCAAAGATTTTGACACATTGAGGCAAGAAATTGCATCCCTCAAAGATCTGAGAAACACAGTAGAATCCCTCAGTAACAGAATGGAGCAAGCAGAAGAAAGGATTTCTGACATTGAAGACAAAGTTTTTGAACGCTCCCAAACTCTCAAGGAGGAAGAGAAATGGAAGGCAAAAACAGATCACTCTTTCAGAGTGCTCTGGGATAATTCAAAGAAAACCAATATTCATCTTATAGGGATCCCCGAAAATGATGAAGTGGCTTCACAAGGCACAGAGTCTCTTCTCCATGAGATTATGAAGGAGAACTTTCCAGACATGCCAAGAGATTCTGAAATTCAGATAGCAGACAGTTTCAGAACTCCAGCACGACTCAACCTGAATAAGACACCCCCCAGACACATCATAATCAATTTCACTAAAGTTAATATGAAGGAAAAAATTCTGAAAGCTGCCAGATGAAAGAAAACCATTATCTACAAGGGGAAGAATATTAGAATAACTGAAGATCTCTCTGCTGAAACCTTTCAAGCTAGAAGAGGATGGTCATCGACTTGTAATCTCCTAAAACAAAATAACTTTCAACCCAGAATCCTATTCCCAGCTAAACTGACTTTCATTTATGATGGAGAAATTAAATACTTCAATGACATTCACATGTTGAAGAAATTTTTCATAACTAAACCAGCTCTCCAGAATATTCTCAGACCTATCTTCCATAAAGACCAGTGTAATCCTCCACCACAAAAGTAAACACACCCAGAAAATTTTGATCAAACTCCAACTTCCACAGTTGCAAAAGAATTAAAAATGTCTACCAGACTCTCGAAAGGCTTATCAATACTCTCAATTAATGTGAATGGTTTAAATTGTCCTCTAA
>CAUYPK010031611.1:0-10413 GCA_963574355.1 Loris lydekkerianus | reverse complement strand
TTTTGAGAGGAAAATTTATCGCTTTAGATGCCTACATTCGAAAAACAGAAAGAGAGCACATCAACAAACTCCAAGCCATCTTATGGAATTGGAAAAAGAAGAGCAATCTAAGCCTAAACCCAGTAGAAGAAAAGAAATATCAAAATCAAATCAGCGATCAATGAAATGGAAAAAAGAATCATTCAGAAAATTAATGAAACAAAGAGTTGGTTTTTTGAAAAAATAAATAAAATAGATAAACCATTGGCCAGACTAACGAGAAATAGAAAAGTAAAATCTCTAGTAACCTCAATCTGAAATGATAAAGGGGAAATAACAACTGATCCCACAGAGATATAAGAGATTATCTCTGAATACTACCAGAAACTCTATGCCCAGACAATTGACAATGTGAAGGAAATGGATCAATATTTGGAATCACACCCTCTCCCTAGACTTAGTCAGAAAGAAATAGAGCACCTGAACAGACCAATTTGTAGCACCGACATTAAAGAAACAATAAAAAAGCTTCCAACCAAAAAATGCCCTTATCCAGATGGCTTCACACCAGAATTCTATCAAATGTTCAAGGAAGAGCTTATTCCTGTACTGCAGAAATTATTCCAAAAAATTGAGGAGGAAGGAATCTTCCCCAACATGTTCTATGAAGCAAACATCACCCTGATATCAAAACCAGGAAAAGACCCAACCAAAAAGGAGAATTTCAGACCAATCTTACTCATGAATATAGATGCAAAAATTCTCAACAAAATCCTAGCCAATAGATTATAGCTTATCATCCAAAAAGTCATATATCATGATCAAGTAGGTTTCATTTCAGGGATGCAAGGCTGGTTTGGCATACACAAGTTCATAAACGTTATCCACCATATTAACAGAGGCAAAAATAAAGATCATATGATCCTCTCAATAGTAGCAGAAAAAGCATTTGATAAAATCCAGTATCCTTTTCTAATTAGAAGAGTATAGACTTAGGTGGCACATTTCTAAAATTGATTGAAGCTATCTATGACAAACCCACAGCTAATATTTTACTGAATGGAGTAAAACTGAAAGCTTTTCCTCTTAGAACTGGATCCAGACAAGGTTGTCCTTGGTCACCTTTACTATTCAACATAGTGCTGAAAGTTCTACCTAATACAATTAGGCAAGACAAGGAAATAAAGGGAATCCAAATGGGAGCAGAGGAGGTCAAGCTTTCCCTCTTTGCTGATGACATGATCTTATACTTAGAGAATCCCAAAGACTCAACCACAAGACTCCTAGAAGTCATCAAAAAATACAGTAGTGTTTCAGGATATAAAATCAATGTCCACAAGTCAGTAGCCTTTGTATACGCTAATAACAGTCAAGATGAGAAGCTAATTAAGGACACAACTTCCTTCACCATAGTTTCAAAGAAAATGAAATACCTAGGAATATACCTAATGAAGGAGGTGAAGGATCTCTATAAAGAAAATTATGAAATCCTCAGAAAGGAAATAGCAGAGGATATTAACAAATGGAAGAATATACCATGCTCATGGATGGGAAGAATCAACATTGTTAAAATGTCTATACTTCCCAAAGCAATCTACCTATTTAATGCCATTCCTATTAAAATACCAACATTGTACTTTCAAGATTTGGAAAAAATGATTCTGCATTTTGTATGGAACCAGAAAAAAACCCCATATAGCTAAGGCAGTTATTAGTAATAAAAATAAAGCTGGGGGCATCACCATACCAGATTTTAGGCTATGCTACAAAGCCATAGTGGTCAAGACAGCATGGTACTGGCACAAAAATGGAGACATAGACACTTGGAATTGAACAGAAAACCAGGAAATGAAACTAACATCTTACAACCACCTAATTTTTGATAAACCAAATAAGAACATACCTTGGGGGAAAGACTCCCTATTCAATAAATGGTGTTGGGAGAACTGAATATCCACATGTAAAAGACCAGACCCACACCTTTCCCCACTCACAAAAATTGATTCAAGATGGATAAAGACTTAAATTTAAGGCATGAAACAATAAAAATCCTCAAAGAAAGCATAGGAAAAACACTGGAAGATATTGGCCTGGGAAAAGACTTCATGAAGAAGACTGCCATGGCAATTGCAACAACAAACATAAACAAATGGGACTTCATTAAACTGAAAAGCTTCTGTACAGCTAAGGAGACAACAACCAAAGCAAATAGACAACCCACACAATGGGAAAGGATATTTGCATATTTTGAATCAGAAAAAAAACTTGATAACTAGGATCTATAGAGAACCCAAATTAATCCACATGAAAAAAGCCAACAATCCTATGTATCAATGGGCAAGAGACATGAATGGAACCTACTCTAAAGAAGACAGATGAATGTCTAATAAACATATGAAAAAATGTTCATCATCCCTATTAGAGAAATGCAAATCAAAACCATCTTGAGATACCATCTAACCCCAGCGAGAATAGCTCACATCACAAAATCTCGAAAGTGCAGATGCTGGCATGGATGTAGAGAGAAGGGAACACTTTTACACTGCTGGTGGGAATGCAAACTAGTACATTCTGGAAGGAAGTATGGAGAAACCTCAAAGCACTCAAGGTAGACCTCCCATTTGATCCTGCAAGATTACTAGGCATCTACCCAGAAGGAAAAAAATCCTTTTATCGTAAGGACACTTGTACTAGACTGTTTATTGCAGCTCAATTTACAATTGCCAAAACGTGGAAACAGCATAAATGCCCACCAACCCAGGAATGAATTAACAAGCTGTGGTATATGTATACCATGGGATACTATTCAGCTATTTTAAAAAAATGGAGACTTTACATCCTTCGTATTAACCTGGATGGAAGTGGAAGACGTTATTCTTAGTAAAGCATCACAAGAATGGAGAAACATGAATCCTATGTACTCAATTTTGATATGAGGACAATTAACGACAATTAAGGTCATGGTAGGGGTGGGGGTGGGGGAAGGGAAGAGCAGAGAGAGAAAGAAGGAGGGAGGGGGGTGGGGCCTTGGTGTGTGCCACACCTTCTGGGGCAAGACACAATTGCAAGAGGGACTTTACCTAAAAAATGCAATCAGTGTAACCTGGCTTATTGTACCCTCAATGAATCCCCAACAATAAAAAAACAAAACAAAACAAAACAAAAAACCATGTAACTACCATGTTCCAGCTCTGTGTACGAGAATATTCACAAAAACAAAATATTCTAAGGAGTTTGTGAAGTTGGAGCCTCTGAGGAGGGGATCAGTGAAACAAAGTTCTATGTTGGGAATGTGGATCTCGGCTGCTACTGCCTCATGTAGACGAGATGCTTCTTGTTGTAAAGCTAACTGTGGTACTTGTGGATTACGAGGTGATATCGGCTTTCTTCAGTTGTGAATGTCAGAACCCTTCTACCTGAATGTAGGCGAGGTAAAACCCCATATACTTAGGAACATTTCTCGGGGAGGGGGGAACAGTAGACAAGAGATGTTTCCTCTACTGGATGGTTTATAGATTTAAATAAAGTGTTAGAACTGATTACCCTCCCACCATAAAGAACAAAAGCACTGTGGGAAGGAAAAGACAAATTCCTTACATATTTAATTGCCAACACTGATTTTTGGCTAGAAAAGCAAATCAGGTAGCCAAAGATGTAAGAAGACAAAACCAAGATATTAGGAGTCATTGTTCAGGTTTTCAGATATGAAAAGATTTGGTAACTGTTGGAACTGCTGCTGCCAGATACTACTATTGTCTGTTTTTGTCACCAGATTTTATTCCTCCATAAACAACAAATGTTAAAGATCAGTAAGAAGTACTACTTACACAAAATGGTGAACTTTGCATTTTGCATTAGCAAAAATCTAAGCAGATACTAGATTCCACCCCCCACCCAAAAAGTCCTTCTTGCTGATGTTTTGACTTTTGAAGGGATACCAGGGCTACGAATTTATGCAGAGTGCTCAACATAATACCTTGACTATAGTAAGCACTATACCACAGCTTGTTTAAAAGTTAAAACAAATTTTAAAAATGAAATTTTGCATCTGTGTTATCTTTGGAAGAACAATTACCAAATCAAAATGTCTACAGCCTTGTCATGTTATTATGGTCATCACATTCAACTTTTATAAAACACTAAGCAATGTGAATTTAATTTCAGCAGTAGAAAAGAAGAAAAAAGTTTTCAAAGAGAAAGACTCTATATGCAGATTCAATTGCTTGTTTTGTTGAGGGTGAGGTGGGGTTGAAGGTCAGCAGGAAATTAACAAGCTGGGATTGGCCTGGCCCAAGGAAACCTGGATTCTTTGTGGTGAACCCATGGCACAGCTTTCTAGAAACCCCAAGAGTGAAGCATCACTACTGCCAAAGCTACAGTCTTCTAAATTCTTAGTGCCTGAAGTATGGTCCCCTCCACCATGTTTATGAAAAGCAACACAAACAAACACAAAAAGCCTTAAGAAATACAGCTGATATACCATACACTTTACCCATTTGAAGTATTCAATGCAATGGCTTTCATGTATTTAGCAAGTTGTGAATTCATCATCCATCGCCATAGTCCATTTTAGAACATTTTCATTACTCCACAAGGAACCCCTATTCTCTGTAGTCATCACCTGCTTATGCCCCTACCTGACCCCACCACCAGTCCTGGGCAACCATTAACTTACTTTCGGTCTCTATTGATTTATCTGTCTTATCTGCCTATTTAAATGAATGGAATCATATTATTCAACATAGAGTCTTTTATGGTTAACTTCTTTCACCTAAATATTTTCAAGGCTTATTTATTTATCTGTGTTTTATTAATAGTTATTGCTGATAAATATTCCATTGTATGGATCTTACACATTTTACTCATCCTTTCAGCTGATGAACATTTGGGTTGTTTCTAGTTTGGGGTTATTATGAATAATGCTGCTGTGATCATCATGTCCAAGTTTCTGTGAGGACATGTGTTATCATTTCTCTTATGTATATGCCTAGGCGTGGTATTGCTGGATTATAGAGTAACTCAGTGTTTACCCTTTTGAGCAACTGGCAGCTGTTTTCATCAGTGGCTGTACCCTTTTACATTTCCACCAGCAGTATGAGAGTTCCAATTACTCTACGTCCTTGCTAACACTTGTTATTATCTGTTTATAGTATTTCCTCATAATTCTTTTTATTTCTGTAAGGTCCATTTTAATTTCTTGTTTTAATAAATTATGTCTCCTTTTTCTTAGTTTAGCTAAAAGTTGGGCAATTTTTTCTGTCCTTTAAAAGAACCAAGTACTGGTTTCGATTTGCTTCATTGTTTTTCTAGTCTGTTTCATTAATTTCTGCTCCAACCCTTATTATTTTCTTCTTGGCTTGCTTTGTATTAAGTTTGCCCTTCTCTTCTAATGTCTAAAGTCACACATTAAGTTGCTGATTTGAGATTTTTTTCTTCTTTCTTAATATTGACATTTACTGCTCTAAGTTTTCCTCTAACCTTTAGTTCCTAGAGGAAACTGAAAGTTTTGCTGTATCTTCATTTTTCTTTTTTTCTTTTCTTTCTTTCTTTTTTTTTTTTTTTGTTTTTTTTTTTGCCAGGGCTGGGTTTGAACCTGCCACCTCTAGCATATGGGGCCAGCGCCCTACTCCTTTGAGCCACAGGCACTGCCGTGTATCTTCATTTTTCTTCATCCAATGTTTTCTAATTAGTCTTATTATTTCTCTTTTGACCCATTTGCTTGTCTTTTTTTGAAGTCTTTTTTTTTGTCTAAGCTGTCCAATTTGATAGCCACCAGCCACATGCAACTACTTAAATTTAAATTAATTAAATATAAACAAAAATTTTTAATGTTCATTAGCCCCACTAGCCACATTTGGTGAATGTCTGATATATTGGACAGTAGACAAAAATATTCCTATCATTTTGCAATATTCTTTTGGGTAGCACTACACAGAATGCTCAGAAGAGAAAGAATTCAAGGACAAAAGTGTCAGCAGTATACTGCTCATTTTTAAATGCCACTTAGATTATGTCAGTCCAGTTCAATGCCTCATTGGCTTAATATATTCTAAGTCTTACTCATAATACTACATTGACAGGAATGCTTTTTATGCTGTGCAGTGCCAAAGGTTAATCTCCTTGTTAGATCATCTCTCATGTATCATCAACTACACCTTTGTTTCTGCTACTGCTTCTGGCAACTTCCTGCCTCATCTTGTCCTACATTATTTAGTAACTATCAAGCGCTAATGCTCATAAAGAAAGGGAAAGCTAGAAGAATTAATAAATGCTGAATGCTTAGTGTACAGCACGCTCTCTCTCTACAGCTTCTCAGGTGTTAGCTTGCTCAAACTTAAAATAATCCTTGGAGGTAAAATTATTTTTATTTTCTGATCCAAAATGTAAGGGCTGGCTGAAGCCTACACAAATAATAAATGGCAGATCCTTTTGAACCTTTGTTAGACTCCACCCCCACCTCCATTTCTCTCTCTCTCTCTCTTGCTTGCTCACTTTTCTAATTAATAAACTTTATCTTCTGGAGAAGTTTTAGATTTACAGGATAATTGAGCAGAAAGTACAGAGTTCCCATATATCACCCCTAACCACAGTTTCCCATATCATTAACATCTAACATTAGTGCGGTAAATTTGTTTTAACTGATGAACTAATATTTATGCATTATTATTAATTAACATCCACAGTTTACATTCACTCCTTGTGTTGTACAGTTCACATATCCACCATTATTGATACAGAGTATTTCCCTTGCCCCCAGATTCCCCTGTACTTTTTCTATTGATTTCTTTTTATTGTTCTCATAGTTTTTCCTTTTCCAGAATGTTGTGTAGTTGGAATTATACACTATGTAGCCTTTTCAGACTGTTTTCTTTTACTCAGTAAAATGCATCTCAGATTCCTCCCTGTCTTTTTATACCTCAATGGTGCCTTTCGTCACTGGAAAATAGTCCAGTGATGGACGTACCACAGTTTGCTTATCCATTCACCACTGAAGGATGTCTTGGTTGCCTCCAAGTTTTGGCAGTTAGGAATAAAGCTGCTATAGACATTAATTTACGTGTTTTGTGGGGACAGATGTTTTCAATTGATGTGGGCAGATATAAGGGAAGATAATTGCTGAATTGTAAGTCAAGAGGATGTTTAGCTTTTTAAGAAACTACCAAACTGCCTTCCAAACTGGCCAGGCCATTTTGCACTCTCATCGGCCATGAATGAGGGTTCCTGTTAATCCACCCTGTCCTAGAGTTTGGTGTTGTCACCGTCATGGATTTTAGCCATTCTAGAGTGTGTAGTGATATTGCATTATTGTTTCAGTTTGCAATTCCCTAATAACATACAATGTTGACCATCTTATGTTTATTTGACATCTATGTATTTTCATTGGTGTTGTGTCTACTCAGATCTCTTGCCCAATTTTAATTTGGGTTATTTTCTCCTTGCTGAATCTTAAGAGTTAAATTATTAAGGGGTAGATTGTGCCTTTCAAGGAAGTGCTCTGTTTCATCTAGGTTATCAAATTTGTGGTCGGTGTTCCTAATGTTATTGATATTTTATTATTCTTTAAATATCCATGAAATCAGTAGTGATGGCTCTTTTTCATTTCTGATATTAATACTTTGTATCTTTTATTTTTTAATCCTGGATTGTCTGGCTAGGGGTTTATGACCCTATTGATCTTTCCAAAGGATCAACTTTTGATTCCATTGATTTTCTCTATTGATTTTTCATTTTAAATTTCATTGATTTATTATTTCTCTTCTTCTAGTTACTTTACTCTGATTTTTATTATTTCTCTTCTTCTAGTTACTTTATACTTAATTTGCTCTATATTTCTCCTTCTCTGAAATAGAACCTTAGATTATTGATTTTAAATATTTCCTCTTATGTAATATGTAATTTCAATGCCATAACTTTCCCTTTGAGCACTTCTTTTGCTGGATTCCCCAAATTTTGATTAATTATATTCTTATTTTTATTTACTTCAAATATTTTTGATGTTGTTTAGGACTTCATTGGCCCTTGTGTTATTTAGAAGTGTATTGTTTAATCTCAAGCACTTTGGTATTTTCCAATTGGCTTTCCATTATTAATTTCTAGTTTAATTCCATTGTGGCCTAAGACTACTCTTTTTATGATTTCTATTCTTTTAAAATTTTTAGGGTGCATTTTATGGCCCAGAATGCAGGTGATCTTGGAAATGTTCCCTGTGAGCTTGAGAAAAATCAGTATTCTGCTGTTGTTGAAGTATTTTATACATGCCAATGAGATTCAGTGATTGATGGAGATATTCAGTTCAGCTATGTTCTTAATGATTTTCTGCTTGCTGTATCCATCCATTACTGACAGGGAGATGCTGAAATCTCTCATTCTAATGGAAGGTTCATTTATTTCTCCTTGCAGTTCTGTTAGTTTTGGCTCGTGCATTATGACGTTGCATTGGCTAGGTGCATACACATTAAGGATTATGATGTCTTCTAGGACTATCATTAAGTGATATCCCTCTTTATCCCTGATAATCTTTCTTGCTCTTAAGTCTGCTTTGTATGACTTTAATGTAGCTACTTTAGCTTTCTTCTGAATGGAGTGAACATGACGTGTTTTTTTGTATCTCTTTATTTTTAATCTATCTGTACCTTTATATTTAAAGTAGGTTTCTTGTAAACAACATATAGTTGGGGCTTGTTTTTTTAATTGCTGTGATACTCTGTCTTTTAAGTGGTATATTTAGACAATGATATTTAATGTGATTGTTAATACAGTTGAATTAAAATCTACCATAATTGTTACTGTTTGCTATTTATTGCTTTTATTCTTTGTTTCTTTTCTGTCTTCCACTCTGTTTTCTGTAATTTTAGTTGAACATTTTCTATTATTCCATTTTCTCTCCTGTCTGAGCACATAAATTATACTTTAAAAAATTTTTTTCAGTGGTTGCCCTAGAATTAAAAATTTACATTTAAAGGTAATCCACATATGTTTTCAAATGACATTGTACCAATTCACAGTAATGCAAAGTTTCAATTTTTTTCCTCCCCTCCCTTATAATGCTTTCAACTCTCCTCCTTTAAGACAGGAAACTCAGTTGTTCTTTTCATCTATTCACAAACTATAATGACTGAATACATTGTTCCTGTTTTTCTTTTGAACAACATGCTATTTATTAGACCATTAGACCAAATAAGAAAAATAAAATATTTCATTTTGCTTTCACTTATTTCTTCTCTAATGATCTTTTTTTCATATAAATCAGAGTTACTGACCTTGATAATTTTAAAAATGTCTAAAGAACTTTTTTAAATATTTCATGTTAGGCAGGTCTACTGGAAACAAATTTCCCAGTTTTGGTTTGTTGAGAAAGTCTTTCTTTCTCCTTCACTTTTGAAAAATAATTTTGCTAGGTATAGAATTCTATGTTCTATGAGATGTTGATGTGGTATTTTTGTGTTTCAACACTTTGAATATTTTGCACCATTCTTCTTGTTTTTATGGTTTCTAAATCTTTGCTCCTAAGGTGGGTTTTTCCTCTACTGGGGCTTCTTTTAAGATTTTCTCTTCGTCTTTTATTTTCTGTGGTTTGAACATGGTATGCCAAGATATAGATTTGGGGTGGGGGTATTTATCCTCCTTTGTGTTCTCTAAGCTTCCTGGACCTGTGGCTTGCCACCTCTCATTTGTTATACCCAAAGTGAGTGGAATAGAGAAACGCCAGCACACTGCGTCCAAATTAAGCCAGGGTCGTTCATTGATCAGCTGGGCCAAGAGCAAGCTCACACCTCAAAGTCTCTTGAATCCTAGAAGCAGAAGTGGAAACCTTGCTTTCGGTAAGGGGAGGGGGAATCCTTAATGCAAGCCAAATTTCACAAGCACCAACACCTGGTAAGGGGAGTCCTTACAAAAGGAAGCTGGGGTTTTGCAGTTATTACTGAACTCTTTCAGCTAAGCTTCCTGTCTTATAGGAGGAGTGTTGAAAGCCCCCAGCAAGATGGAGTTGGGGCATAACACATTAATTTAGGGGAAATTCTTAGGCTTACTGCTTCAAATGTTGTTTCTCTTCCTTTTTCTTTCTTCCCCTTCTAGTATTCCCATTACACATATCATACTTTTGGTAATTATCCCACAATTCTTGGATATTCTGCTTTTCATTTTTCTCTTTTGAGTTGGGAATTTTTTTTTTCCATTTTTTTTTTTATTATTATAGATAAAAATATGCACCATAGATGTGGCCCCACCCATTACCCTTCCTCCACCCAAACCTGCCCCCTCCCTTCCCCTTCCTTGGTCCTTTTCCCATAGTCTTGTGGTATAGTTGGGTTATAGCCTTCATGTGAAAGCTATAGTTTAGCTTCATAGTAGGGCTGAGTACATTGGATACTCTTTCTTCCATTCCTGGGATACTTTGCTAAGGAGAATATGTTCCAGCTCCATCCATGTAAA
>CAUYPK010031610.1:0-14260 GCA_963574355.1 Loris lydekkerianus | reverse complement strand
TAGCAAAGTATCTCAGGAATGGAAGAAAAAGTATCCAATGTACTCAGCCCTACTATGAAGCTAAATTATAGCTTTCACATGAAGGCTATAACCCAACTATACCACAAGACTATGGGTAAAGGGCCAAGGAAGGGGAAGGGAAGTGGAAGGTTCTGGTGGAGGGAGGGTAATGGGTGTGTCCACATCTATGGTGCATCTTAAAATGGGTACAGGTGATTGTGCTAATGTACACAGCTATGATTTAACAATAAAAAAAAAAAAAATCTCTGGGGTTGCTGGCTGGGTGGTTCCCTTGAAGTCAGCGGGTCTTTGCTATCCTGATCGGACACAGTACCCCATCTCCACCAAGTAGAGAGGAAAGGCAAAAATGCTATAAGTGAAACCAAAACAAGCAAACAGAAAACTTTATGGGATAAAATTGGGGGGAAAACCAAATAATAGGGTAGAAACACTAGCCAAAATGAAGTTTTAATTATTTAAAAAGGTAACAATGGGAAAGTATATTTAAACTAGAAAAAATGCAGAAAGAAAAGAAAGAAAAGAAAAATCTATAGGGAAAAGGTTGAAATTAGAAAAACAACAACAACAACAATAACAATAAAGAAAAGCAAAAAGAAAGCAGTATATATATATCTTGTTGAATATTGTCTGGTCAACAGTTGATCTGGGGTATGAGATTTTAATCACAATGCTTATACAACTGGGAGCCTTTGCTGATTTCTCAAACCCTGCAGGGTGAAGCCCCCAAATCCCTCTTCAGCCCTCTTAAAAGGCACTTTAAACTTCTAATCTTGGCTAAGCAGAAGCTTTCCCAGGAAAGCGCTTGTCACTGGGATTACTGCTGAAGTGGCTATCCACTTACCCAGTTTGCCAAAACCAGTCTCACTCTACCCCTGAGGGTAAAGGCTGTAAGGTCAGTCCTTGCCTTTAGGCTACTCAGTCACTAGATTACTAGCTCCCTCCTGATCCTTGCTCTGCGACCCTGAGGGTTGAGCTTGCCAGGGAAGTTCTCTCACAATGGCTCCACGCAGCCCTCAGCCAAAAACACTATTATCTCCATCCGGCTCAGCAACTCAATCTGGGGCCCTAGACAATGCCCAAAGTTCTCCACACTCCTTCCCAAGCTCTCCCAAGACAGTTCAACTGAGTGCCAACCCCCAAAACACCAAAACAGCTCACAGGTAAGGCCTTTCCAGTTTTTAGTCTTACTGCTGCTGTACTTACAGCTGCCAGCAGAATTAGACTGAACAAACACATGCAACCATGTGCCAGTTTTCCACTGCTTTTGTCCTCCTTTTTGAGTCCAGAAGTCTCTCACTGACTCCCTGTGTCCCTAAAGGGATGATTATAGGCAGATCCCACTATCCAGAGATGCCCGGAGTCTTATCTCCCCAGACTCACTGTGCCTAGTCGCATGGAAACCGTTACTTGGCTGCCATCTTGCTTGGATCCCCTCTTTTTTCTTTTAAAAAAATTTTTTTTTCCTTCCTTGCTCATCAATCTTCTCATCCTTTTGGTCCTGCACCAAAAGTACTCAACAAAACCTGAGACAAGAGGCATGGTAACTTAAAGAACAAGAGGAAGTGAAAGGAATATTAGGGCAAGGAAACAGATAAAAGAAAACAATCATGAGGAAGAATGAGCAGAAAATACCTGGCAACATGAAAAACCAGTTCATAGCAATCCCCCCAAAGGAACATGAGGTAGCTCCTGCAGAGGATTCCACCTATAAAGAAATGTAAGTAATGACAAAGGGGAATTGAAAATATAGATGATGAAAACAATGAAGGAAATTGCTGAGAAAGTGGAAAATAACAACAACAACAAAAAAAAAAAAAATGAAGGAAAGTGCTGAGAAAGTGGAAATTAACCAAAAGGAAATTCAAAAACAGAATCAAATAAGAAATGAATGACATGAAGAATATAGAAAGGATATAGCAGAGCTGAGGAAATTCAAGCAGTCAATTAGGGAATTAAAAGATGCAATAGAATGTATCAACAACAGATTAGACCATGTAGAAGAAAGAATCTCAGAGGTAGAGGACAAAGCTCTTAAGATATCTCAGGTAGTTAAAGAGGCAAAAAAGAAGAGAGAGAAAACACAACATTCACTGACAGAATTATGGGACTTTATGAAGCATTCAAACATACAAATTATAGGTATCCATAGGTATCCCAGAAGGGAAAGAAGAATGCCCCAGAGGAATGGAAGTCATACTAGAGAATATTATAAATGAAAATTTCCCAAATATCACCAAAGATTCTGACACATTCCTTTCAGAGGGATATGGGACTCCAGGTCGCCTCAAGTCTAATAGAGCTTCTCTAAGACACATTGCAATGAATTTGTCCAAAGTCAAGACAAAAGAAAAGATTTTGCAAGCGGCCAGGAGTAAGTGCCAATTGATCTACAGGAGAAAATCCATAGGGTGAATGCAGACTTCTCTAATGAAACTTTTCAAGCCAGAAGACAAGGTCATCTACTTTTAATCTACTTAGAACATTTTACAGCCCAGAATTCTATATCCCACTAAGCTAAGCTTTAAAATTGACGGACAGGGTGGTGCCTGTGGTTCAGTGAGTAGGGCGTAGGCCCCATATACCAAGGGTGGTAGGTTGGAAGCCAGCCCCAGTGAATCTGCAACAGCAAAAAAAATAATAAAAATAAAAATAGCCAGTCATTGTGGCAGACTCCTGTAGTCCCAGCTACTTGGGAGGCTGAGGCAAAAGAGAATTGCCTAAGCCAAAGAGCTGGAGTTTGCTTTGAGCTGTGACACCATGGCACTCTACTGAGGGCAATAACATGAGACTCTAACTCTATTAAAAATAAATAAATAAATAAAAATAAAATTGACAGAGAAATAAAATATTTTACTGATATGGAAACACTGAGGAAATTTGTCACAACAAGACCAGCTCTACAGGAAATACTTCAATCTGTTCTACACACTGACCATCACAACGGACCACCAGCAAAGTAAGCACCCAGAAATTAAAGAACAGAACCTAGCTTCAACAATGATTCAAAAGACAAAACTAAGCAATGAACTTTCAAAAAATAAGATAAATAGAACACTACCACACTTATCAATTATTTCAATAAATGTTAATGGCTTGAATTCCCCACTGAAGAGGCATAGATTGGCCGATTGGATTAAAAAACACATGTCATTCATTTGCTGTCTGCAGGAAACACACCTAGCCTCAAAAGACAAATTAAAACTCCGAGTTAAGGGTTGGAATACAATATTTCAGGCAAAGAGAATTTAGAAGTAAAGAGGGGTTGCAATATTATTTTCAGATACATGTGGATTTAAAGCCACTAAAGTAAAAAAAAAAGACAAAGATGGTCACTTCATATTGGTCAGGGGAAAATATTAATACAACAGGAAGACATTTCAATTCCAAATATTTATGCACCCAACTTAAATGCGCCCAGATTTTTGAAACAGACCTTAATTACTCTGAGCAATATGATATTGCATAACACCATAATAACAGGGGACTTTAACACTCCTCTTACAAAGCTGGACAGATCCTCTAAACAGAAATTTAACAAAGATATAAGAGAATTAAATGAGACCCTAGAACAACCATGCTTGATAGACATATGTAGAACACGCCATCCCAAAGATAAAGAATATACATTCTTCTCATTAACACATGGAACATTCTTCAAAATTGATTGTGTCCTAGGACAAAAAAAAACCTCAACAGAATTAAAAGAATTGAAATTTCACCTTGTATCTTCAGACTACAAGGCACTAAGGGTGGAACTCAACTCCAACAAAAACATTTGACCCCACACAAAGGCATGAAAAGTAAACAACCTTATGTGGCATGACAATTGAGTGCAGGAAGAAATAAAAAGGAAATCATTAACTTCCTTGAGCATAACAACGATGAAGACACAAGCTACCAAATGCTGCAGGATACTGCAAAAGCAGTCCTGAGAGGAAAATGTATCACTTTAGATGCCTACATCCAAAAAAAAGAAAGAGAATGCATCAGCAAACTTACAAGCCATCTTATGGAATTGGGAGAAGAAGAACAATCTAACCCTAAACCCAGCAGAAGAAAAGAAATATCCAAAACTAAATCAGAGATTAACGAAATTGAAAACAAAAGAATTATTCAGAAAATTAATGAAACAAGCAGTTGGATTTTTGAAACAATAAATAAAATAGATAAACCTTTGGCCAGACTAAGTAGAAATAGGAAAGTAAAATCTCTAGTAATCTCAATCAGAAATGAAAAAGGGGAAATAACAACTTATGTCACAGAGATTAAAGAGATTATCTCTGAATACTACAAGAAACTCTATGCCCAGAAATATTACAGTGTGAAGGAAATGGATCAATATTTGGAAACACACCCTCTCCCTAAACTTAGCCAGGAAGAAATAGATCTCCTGAACAGCCCAATTTCAAGCACTGAGATCAAAGAAACAATAAAAACTCTCCCAGCAAAAAAAATGCCCTGGTCCAGATAGCTTCGATGAGAATTGTATCAAACCTTCAAAGAAGAGCTTATTCCCATACTGCAGAAATTATTCCAAAAAATTAAGGAGGAAGGAATCTTCCTCAACATTTTCTATGAAGCAAACATCACCCCAATACCAAAACTAAGAAAAGACCCAACTAAAAGGGAGAACTTCAGACCAATTTCACTAATGAATATAGATGCAAAAATTCTTAACAAAATCCTAGCCTAGAGACTACACCTTATCATCAAAAAAGTCATATACCATGACTTGCATCCCAGGGATGCAAGATTGGTTTAGTATACGCAAGTCCATAAACATTATTCACCATATCAACAGAAACAAAAACAAAGACAATATGAGCCTCTCAATACATGCAGAAAAAGCATTCAATAAAATCCAGCATCCTTTTTTAGTTAGAACAGTGAGGAGTATAGGCATAGGTGGCACATTTCTTAAACTGATCCAAGCTATCTACGGCAATCCCACAGCTTATATTTTACTGAATGGAGTAAAAATGACAACTTTTCCACTTAGAACTGGAACCAGACAGGGTTGTCCTCTATCACCACTACCATTCAATATAGTGCTAGAAGTTCTAGACAATACAATTAGGCAAGAGAAGGAAATAAAGGGCATCCAAATGGGAGCAGAGGAGGTCAAACTCTCCCTCTTTGCTGACAATATGATCTTATACTTAGAGAACCCCAAAGACTCAACCACAAGACTCCTGGAAGTCATTTTAAAAATACAGTAATGTCTCAGGATATAAAATCACTATCCACAAGTCAGTAGCCTTTGTATATGCCAACAACAGCCAAGATAAGAGCCTAATTAGGGACACAGCTCCCTTCACCATAGCCTCAAAGAAAATGAAATACCTAGGAATATACCTAACAAATGATGTGAAGGACCTCTATAAAGAAAATTATGAAACCCTAAGAAAGGAAATAGCAGAGGATATTAACAAATGGAATAACATACCATGCTCATGGCTGGGAATAATAACATTGTTAAAATGTCTATTTTAATCTACCAAAGCAATCTACTGATTCAATGCCATCTCTATTAAAATACCAACATCATACATTCAAGACTTGGAAAAAAATGATTCTTCATTTTGTATGGAACCAGAAAAAAAACCATATATCTAAGGCAGTTCTTAGTAATAAAAACAAAGCCAGGAGCATCAGCATACCAGATATTAGGCTATACTACAAAGCCATAGTGGTCAAGACAGCATGGTACCAGCACAAAAATAGAAACATGGAGACATAGAGATTTGGAATCGAATAGAGAACCAGAAAATGGAACTAACATCTTACAACCACCTAATCTTAGATAAACCCAAAAAGAACATACATTGAGGGAAAGACTCCCTATTTAATGAATGGTACTGGGAGAACTGAATATCCACATGTAAAAGACTGAAACTGGACCCACACCTTTCTCCACTAAAAAAAATTGATTCAAGATGGATAAAGGACTTAAATTTAAAGGCATGAAATGATAAAAATCCTCAAAGAAAGCATAGGAAGAACACTGGAAGATATCAATATGGGGAAAGACTTTATGAAGAAGACTTCCATGGCAATTGCAACAACAAAAACAAACAAATGGGACTTAATTAAACTGAAAAGCTCTGTACAGCTAAGGAGACAACAACAAAAGCAAATAGACAACCTACACAATGGGAAAGGATATTTGCATATTTTGAATCAGACAAAACCTTGATAACCAGGATCTATAGAGAACTCAAATTAATCCACATGAAAAAAAGCCAACAATCCCACATATCAATGGGCAAGAGATGAATAGAATCTTCTCTAAAGAAGACAGATGAATGGCTAGCAAATATACGAAAAAATGCTCATCGTCCCTAATAATTAGAGAAATGCAAATCAAAACCACCCTGGGATACCATCTAACCCCAGCAAGAATGGCCCACATCACAAAATCTCAAAACTGCAGATGCTGGCATGGATGTGGAGAGAAAGGAACACTCACACTGCTGGTGGGACTGCAAAACTAATACACCTTTTTTGGAAGGAAGTATGGAGAATGCTTAAAGAACTCAAGCTAGATCTCCCATTTGATCCTGAAACCCCATTATTGGCATCTACCCAGAAGGAAAAAATTCCTTTTTTTTTTTTTTTTTCCAATCAGTTCATGCACTGGGAACCACCAGGGCCGCATGCAAATCTGCAGGGGTGGAAGTGGCTGCGTAAGCCATCTCTCCTGAAAGCGGGCCAGAGTAAGTGTGTCCCGCTGGCACACAGTGGCACCAGTGTCATCCGCTATACTGGGACTGGCTGGTGTGGAGCTTGCAGGGCTGGAAAAAATTTCTTTTATCATAAGGATACTTGCACTAGACTGTTTATTGCAGCTCAATTTACAATCACCAAAATGTGGAAACAACCTAAATGCCCCCCAACCCAGGAATGGATTAACAAGCTGTGGTATATGTATACCATGGAATACTATTCAGCTATTTAAAAAAATGGAGACTTTACATCCTTCATATTAACCTGAATGGAAGTGGAACACATTAGTCTTAGTAAAGTATCACAAGAATGGAGAAGCATGAACCCTATGTATTCAATTTTGATCGAGGACAAGGACCTAGAACATGGTGGGAGGTGGGGGAAGTGGAGAGCAGAGAGAGAGAAGGAGAGAGGGGGATGAGGGAAAGGAAGAGCAGAGAGAGGGAAGGAGGAAGGGGTAGGGGGGTCTCTATGTGTGACACACCTTTTGGGGGGGCAAGACACAAGTATAAGAGGGACCTTACCTAACAAATGCAATCAGTATAACCTGGTTTCTTGTACCCTCAATGAATCCCCAACAATAAAAAAAAAAAAATCTTAGATGCCTAGAAGTGTATGAGGGATGTATCAGATTGAGTGGCAAGAAGTAGAGGTTATTTCTGGAACATATATTTATGGTCAGGTGGTAGTTCAGGTTATCTTCTGAGAGAAGGGGGAAGGGGACTTAGGAAAACAGATGAAGGGCTGAAATGGTTTCTTACATGAATGGGGGAATGAGAGATAATGCTGACAAAGGGCACACGGACCCATGGCAGTGTTGAAAGCCCATCTGAGACTAAAGCTAAGTTCCATACAGAGAAGGTAGACATTTTGGTGTGATCTAGGTTAGGATTCTGCTATTATGCAAGTACAATGGATGGACCAGGGGCAAGACAGTTGAAAATATTAGTAAGATGATTGTCTGGGCTGGAAATGAAAAAGAGGGATGATAGATTTCTTAGGAGATAATGAAAGGATCAAAGGATGAAGTGGTGATGGATAGAAGACTCACTGTAGTGACAATAAAGACTAGAGTTAGAAAGATTTGGTCAGAGAAAGTAGAACTCTATCCACCAAGGATGCCACTACCCACAGCCACAAGGATCAGGAGGATCAAGACTGAAGCCACCTCATCTGGGACCACTGGCACTCCAGACCATACAATTACAGAAACACTAACCTCTGAGATTGCCACCATGTTTGTCCAACTATAGATGCTAGGCTGTGGGAACTCTGGCCATTAGGCCTAGTTTCCACCCTCCTGTAGGTATGTTGACCACAATTCCCTCATCCAGATGGTCATCACTCCTCCTCCCCCTGACATCCATCATCTATTCCACCATCATCCTCACCCCATAATGTCATGTACTTCCTTCCTCCTGCTCCAGCATGCCACTCCTCCCCACGGCCCAGAAATTTCCCTTTGGAATGGTCACTCTATATTCAGTCAGCCCTCCTCCATCCTCAGTCTTGTCCTCAAGAGTTTCCTTCACCCCCTGACCTTAAGTGAAACGTGGTGGCCACCACTGAAGCCCTATGGAATAACATTTATCTTTCCGGTCCTCAGAGCAAGAAGAGTGGGATTGATGTCCTTCCTCCTTGCCCTCATTTCTGCTCCTGAAACAAAAACGTAAACTATAAAACCAAAACCTGATCTTTGGAGGCCAATTATATGTAGCATCCCCTCTTCCCCTCCTTGTCACTCATGGATTTACCTTTGGGCCACTCCCTTTCATTTATCAATGACTTTTGCCCCTGCTTGACAACTATTCTTTCCACCTCAAGCTCTGGATCTATCTTGATTTCAACATTCCCAAGGATAACTCATCCAACTCTCACTACTTAGTTCCCTCCCAAATGACATTCTCTTTCACCTTAGCCATGCACACCAATAGTCACACCTGAAACTGTTTCACTACAGAATTACAAATTAGTTGAAATCACTGATTCTAGCATCCCATCCTCTAGCCACAACTTCCTATTCCCAGGTTTCCAGCTACCAACACGATGATCATTCCTCAACTCCTGGAGTCCATAGATCCATCTACATCCTCCCTGTCTGTCAAGGCAATCCTTCATTTCTCTCATTACTTACCTTAAACCCGTGGCTCATCATTTCAGTAATTTTTTTTTTTTTTTTTTTGAGCCAGAGTCTCACTTTGTCACCCTGGGAAGAGTGCTGTGGCGTCACAGCTCACAGCAACCTCAAACTCTTGGGCTCAAAGTGATTCTCTTGCCTCAGCCTCCCGAGTAGCTGGGACTACAGGTGCCCACCACAATGCCCAGCTATTTTTAGAGGTGGGGTCTTGCTCTGGCTCAGGGTGATCTCGAACCCATGAGTGCAAGCAATCCACCTGCCTCAGCCTCCCAGAGTACCAGGATTACAGGCGCGAGCCACTGCACCTGGTCATTTCAATAATATTCTTGCCAGTACTCTAAGCTTCCTTGCCTCAAACTTGTTTTGGAAAACTTTTACCCTGCTAATCCAAACTCTGTGTTTTCTGTACCTGCACCTGAGCAATAATAGAAAAATGCACACAAGAGGTTATTCTGGTTAACAAAAAGTTCAAGATCATCAGTTCTAAATAGGCCCAAACACAGCTAAATGTCTTTGGTCAACTCATTCTCCAGAACAAATAGTTTTACATTGAAACTTCCACACAAACTTCATGGACACATGGTATTTCAAACTTTGTCTCCTCAAACTCTGGTTCTCCGTGACATACCTCCTTGTCTCCTCACATCCACCCTTGCTCTCAGCAATTGCTCCTACATCACAGAGAGAACTGTTTGCTTCCACTCTCATCATATTCTCTTCTTTTACATTTAAAAAGCTGTTGCTACTTCTCTCTAATGAAAATCCCCCTATGCGTACTTTGGATCTTCTGTTTGTCAGGAGCCATACGCTGTGCATGATCCTTGATCTTCCCTGCTTGTTCAACTTTTTCCTCTCCATTGGGTCCTTCCCAACAAGTTTAAGCATACTATCTCCATTAAAAGCAAAATAAAACCAAAAAGTGTGCTTACCCCCACACTTCCCTCAAGCTACCATTCTCTTCTCCAGAGTCAAACTTCTTAAGAGTTGTATTTTCTTGAGTTTCCTCACCTCCTGTTTACACCTCAGTCCACTTATCTCCTTTCCATCTCCTTTACTACAACAAAACAACTTTTGCTTTTGCTTATGCTTAGGTCATAACAACCTTCACGTTGTTAAACATGTTTTTCATTTGTCATCTTAACTTCTTAGAAGCATTTGACCCAATTAATCACTTCCTCCTTCTTGACATGTTTTTTTCTTTTTTTCTATTTTTTTTAATGAGGCTTCCACCTTTGCACACAGCCCTTAGCTTTTTAAAGTGAATGCATTATTTTGAAATAATTGTAGATTCATATGCAGTTATGAGAAATGGTACAGAGCAATCCCTTGTACTCCCCACCTACTTTATTACAATGTTAACTTCCTGCAAAACTACATTACGATGTCATACCCAGAACACTGACATGGACACAATCAAGGTTCAGAACACTTTCCTCACCACAAAGATGAAAACTCTCATGTTTGCCCTTTTTAAAATTTTTTTTTTTCACATACAATAAATGTAAAATTTTAGTTTTGTATTATTTACCATTTGCATTTTGTATCCAAAATGAGCATTTTAGGGCCCGGTGGCTCACACCTATAACCCTAGCACTCTGGGAGGCAGAGGCAGGTGGATTGCCTGAGATGAGGCGTTTGAGACTAGCCTTAGAAAGAGTGACACCCGGATTCTTAAAAACAAAAACTAGTGGGGCATTGTGGCAGGTACCTATAATCCCAGCTACTTGGGAAGCTGAGGCAAGAGGATCACTTGTGCCCAAGAGTTTGAGGTTGCTGTGAGCTATGACATTATAGCACTCTAATGAGAGTGACAAAGTGAGACTCAGTCTCCGAAAAAAAAAAAAAAAATAGAGGGATCCGCGGCCTGTCCTGGGCCCGGCCCCGGCCTCTGCTGCACAGCCTGTGGCCGGTCACGGGCCGGGGCACCAAGCAGACAAGATGAGCACCTCGGGCAGCCTGATGTGAGCCTACAAATTCCTGCTCAAGTTTCTGCTTGTGGGCAACAGCGACATGAGCAAGGGCGAGATCCTGGGGAGCCTGCAGGATGGCGCAACCGAGTCCTTGTAAGGCTACCCAGCAGGGATTGACTTCCAGAACACCACTATCCTGCTGGATGGCCCAAAGCTCAGGGTGTGATACTTGTCTACAACATTGCAAATTGTTTGTCTTCTAATGGGGTCAATCAATAGATTAAGGGGTCCCTAAGATCCTGGTGGGGAACCGGCTCCATCTGCCCTTCAAGCGGCGGGTGCCCAAGGAGCAGGCCCAGGCCTATGCAGAGTGCCTGAACGTGACTTTCTTTGAGGTCAGCCCTCTCTTCAACTTCAATGTCACGGAGTCCTTCATGGAGCTGACCAGGACCGTGCTGCTGCAGCACGGGATGGACCGGCTCTGGAGGCCCAGCAAAGTGCTGAGTCTGCAAGACCTGTGTTGCAATGCGGTAGTGACCCGCGTGCCCGTGCACCTGGAGGACAAGCTTCCGCTGCCCATTGCCTTGCGAAGCCACCTCTGGTCTTTTTCCATGGCCAGCGGCCCGAACAACAATTACACCGGACAGGTGGTGCTCCAGTCAGCTCTGCCCAGCTGAGGGGAGGACCTGCCCCCTCCGCCCTGGCAGTGTTGCTGCAGTGGCACCTGGCAGAGGAACTAGCGGGCTGGAGGGTGTGGGGGGCACAGGAAGCTCCGGTAACTAAAGGGGCCTGACAACTGCTGGGGAGACACCGGCACCTTAGTATCTCCCTCCCCTTGCACTTGCAGCTTAAGAGGGAACCACGATTTCCCAGGCCTGGCCAATTTCATGTAAGTTTCCTAGGCCTGGGAAAGAAAGGGACTGTATCCATTCCTTAATGCACTCATTCACCTTGCCCCAGCAGAAAGGACAGTATTCATTCATTAATGCCTTCCTTCATCCTGGTCAGCAGAAAGGACTGTATCCATTCCTTTGTTACCAACTCCTGGTCTAATATAACTACAAAGGATCCAAGGGACTATATATACCCTTAGACAAAGAACCAAGAGAACTTTCTCCCCCTGGACTTGGGTTGTTTTTGTCTGCCAGGTGCTTTGGTGCTTTTGTATTCTTTTCTGTAAAATAAATCCTGTCTTACCACTAATCTGTGGTCTGTGGATTCGTTCTTTGAATCACCAAAATCAAGAACCTACTGAAGAGGAAATTCCGGTGTCATATTTTGGGGGCCCATCTGGGATTGAAGATCTGTGGTAAGCAATGGGACCACTTACCTCTTTTCTGCTTTTCTCTATAGTTATAATAATAGAGACTAACAATTTTGAAGCCTATCAGCTGGTAAAAGCTCATAATGCAACTGCTGACCTCCAGGTCACAGGCAAGAGGCTGTTGGGGAACAAACTCTCTAATTCCCCTTGGCTCCAGAAAGGAGCCACAGGGAAGATTAGAAGGCCTTTGAACCTGTTCTGTATTCACTCCTTTTCTCTGGTTGAGAGCTGAGCAAAGAAGTAGTACCCAGAGGCCCTGGGGTCCCCAGCCATGGTTCTGACCCCCAGACGCGGGAGGGCCTTCTGAAAAACGTGCATTCCCAGCTTTTACTATCTGCTCTTCTCTTCCATGGTCCCAGACTTTTCCTATTAATCTCTATAGACCTCTTCTGCTATTCTCTCTCTCCTTGTAGTTTACATGCTTTGTTTGAATGTTGGTAAAGGATTACTTTACGTATTTAGTTAAATTTTGTACTGGCTTATTCTGGTATTTTCCAGATGTTTTAAGTGTGCTTCCATTGTAAGTGTGTTGCAAGGTACTTTTTATCACCTTTCATTGCAAAATTAAATTCAATTGGCGTTTTAATGTGTCTGAAAAAAAAAAAAAAGCCTAAAAAAGCCTAAATGTTATCTAGAAGGCAGCTCCAAACAAAGGGTAAAATGACTCCCCCATATGGCTTCTCTGGGCAGCCAGAGGCCTCTGAAGGGAAGCCCAGGGCAACTTCCTAGGAAACAATGGCCCTAAACCCTAGGCCACTAAACCCTGTCTCTTAAAAATGAAGAAAGGCAATTAAAATGACCCTGAGTATTTGATTTCTTCTGGTTTATTGATGTAAATGGGGAAGTTTCAAATAATTCCAGGTTTCTCTAAGACTTTTGACTAACTGTAACTAATTGTGATACAGAAGTTTCAAAATGTGCTTCAACCCTGATTTGTAACTGAGCTTAATCATTGTTGCCTTTCTAACTTTTGGGAAAGAAAGGGAGGTTAGGAAGCATAGCATTGAAGACCTGCTTATGATAAAAAGTCTATTTTCCTTTGTTACTGGGAATTTAAAAAGCTTGTAAAAATTATAAAAGGTTAAATGGGCTCAGCACCCATAGCACAGTGGTTACAGCGCCAGCCACATACACCCAGGCTGGCAGGTTCGAACCCGGTCCAGGCCAGCTAAACAAAGATAACTGCAACAAAAAGTAGCTGGGCGTTCTGGCAGGCACCTGTAGTCCCAGCTACTTGGGAGGCTGAGGCAAGAGAATCACTTAAGCCCGAGAGTTTGAGGTTGCCGTGAGCTGTAATACTACAGCACTCTACTGAGGGCAACATAGTGAAACTCTGTCTCAAAAAAAAAAAAAAAAAAAGTTAAATCTGCAAGCACCACACAGCTGTTTTCTCCATTGTGGGGCTCATCCCCACTTTGATTGATACTCTGGGGCAGACACAGAAAGGGGCAGACTTGCATCAGGTCAGACCAGGCTCCCAGATACCTGATTTCTCAAGCTGTGCTGCCAGCAAGTAATCAGCGCAGGATAGCCAATGGGTATAAAGCTCTACACTGGTAAGAGTGGCTAAATCCAATACCTGAATTTTAAATTCAGGGATTCTTCCCCAATCATTGGAAGGACGCTTCCTTTTGTTTGGCTGGAAGGCTTCTTGGGTTGGTCAGGGGATGCTTTGACAACCCAGGAATGCGGGGTGGCATTGATTAAGATGCTGAACGTTTGTTCTTTCCCACAGATGGGTAACATATTCTCTCGCCAAGAGAACACCCTGCTGGGCTGTATTCTGAAGCACTGGGACATGTTTGATCCCCATATGCTGAAAAAAGAATGTATTGTTTTCTTCTGCACCTATACCTGGCCTCAGTATCAACTCTCCACTGTTGAGCAATGGCCACCAGAGGGTGCTCTAAATTATGATACCATTTTTCAATTAGATACATTTTGGGGTTTTTTTCCCCTCTTAATTTTTTTATTAAATCTTAACTGTGTATATGAATGCATTTATGGGGTACAATGTACTGATTTTATATATAATTTGGAATTCTTACATCAAACTGGTTAACATAGCCTTCACCTCACTTAATTATTGTTAAGACATTTATACTCTACTCTTTTTTCTTTTTTTTTTTTTTTTTTTTTTTT